>PVKM010006496.1:0-44092 GCA_004027735.1 Carollia perspicillata | reverse complement strand
CCCACAGGTTAAACTCTAAGCCTAAACAGGTCATTATAGAATGCCTCATTCTTTCACATACTTGTAATTAGCTTTGGCAAGCAACTGATGGATGCGTCCTTTCACCGCTTCAGTGGTCTCTGTAGTAGCAATTTCCTCAGGAATCTCTTCCTCCGGGGGAAGTTTTAGTAGCTGTTGCAAGGTAGACTTCAACTCTGGCAGCATGGCTTCCCACTCCTCCTCTGGGTCCAGCACTGCAGCTGAATGAGAAAGTCTCAGACTCTTTCACTGGAGTTTCTGCTGCAGGGAGACGACTGTCTGGGGTGGGGATTCCTACACAGTCATTACTCACAAGCAGCTGCAGTTTGCCTCTCAGCCCTCATTTCTTGTAATTTCTGAGTTTCCTTCTGCAGCAGTCCAGCAAAGTCAGCATCACTAAGCTATCAAGGTAAAATGAGTATCCAGGTCACTAAGTCACATTACTCCATCCCTGTTTCCGTTTAATGCCTTTTTTTTTTTTTTGGATGGTCCTGCAAGGACTTACCTTGCAGGAAAAGGGATTGTTGGCAAGAAAAGTGGCTAGTAGCTGGATAGCATTTTTACACACCAGCACCGACTTGTCTGCTAGACGTCCCACTGCTAAGGCCACCACTGCCTGGAAACGTGTCAGGGGGAGAGCCTGTGTAGGACGGGAAGAGAAGAATCAGCTCGCATCCCACATCATCCTTTCTGCTCAAGATGATCTTGAAGTAAACTCTAAATGATCTACCCATTCATTACAAAGAAACTTTTCTATGGGACATAAAATAGTTAAGGAGGCCCTGGCTGGTGTAGCTCAGTGGATTGAGTGTGAGCTGCGAACCAAAGGGATGCCAGTTCGATTCCCAGTCAGGGCACACGCCTGGGTTGCGGGCCGGGTCCCCAGTGGGGGCCACGTGAGAGGCAACCACATATTGATGTTTCTCTCTCTCTCTCTCCCTCCCCTCTCCTCTCTCTAAAAATTTAAAAAAAAAAATCTTTTTAAAAATAAAAAAAAGTTAAGGAGTACTCTGTAGAGTTAGGACATGGTATAGTCCTTTGGAAGACGAAAACTGTTATTACTGGTAGCAACAACCTGAATTCTAGGTTGTTTCTTCTTTGGGACTGATATTTTTGATTAATGGACATCTCTTTTCTTCGGCCTGTACTTAGAATGGTACCAACATCTATCATGTAGAAGGCTGTTTACCTTCTGCTGGACGATCCGGGTGAAGAGTTGCAAAACACGGCTCCGCACAAAGGAGTTGACATCGTGGCCATGGGCCTGCAGGGTGTCCAAGAACTGGTCTCTGGTGTCTCGGGCTGCTTCCTCCAGCTGATCACCATTCAGAACCTGCAGTACCATCTCCGCCATGGCTGCGAGCACAGCATTGCGCATCATGTAATTCTGAGAGAGAGATGAAGTTGGTGCAAGCCTCTGCTCCCCGATACTAACTGTCCCTTTCCTAAGTTCTTACGCTGGTCCAGGCACAAAGAAGGCGCAAGGCCTTTGGTTTTGTCTTAGCTGTACTTTTCCTGCTCAACTGCCTAGGTGTTCACCTCTGAGGTCATTGAAAAGAGCTGAATCCCGAGTGGCTTTTACTCAGAGGAGAATGCAGAGTCAAAATAAACAAGAGCCAAAACCCATTTTGCCCCTAAGGTTCAAGCAGGTAATCAATGGTGGTAGCTGAATGTGAAAGCATACCTATCCACCAACATACATTTGAAAAGCATTAATTACCACCTTTACCTGAGGTCTCAACACCTTTGATCCATACTAATAAACACCCTCTTCCCTCCCACTCCCCTATTTTACTGACAAAATGAAACAGAAATAGATATCAGTTCTACAGTGTCAGCAAGTCCATTGCAGAATCTAGTAAAGAGGGTTTGGGGCTTTTCCTAGGCCAAGAGCCAGAGAATGGGGTCTTGCACAAGAGGTTAAAGTGAATTAGATAAATGAGTGGATTGTCTTTGTCCTTGATATTCACCTACAAGTGCCCCGCATCAGTCTGGGATATGGCCAGGCTAGCATTCAGGGATAACAGAGAACTGAGAGATGACCCAGGTTGATTTCAAAAAGCTTATTGTATGGAGGAAGCAAGGTGAGACAGACGGTAGGAAGAGGCTTCGTCCTAAGAAACGGGTGGGACTCAGAATCACAGCAGAGTCACCCTCACTGGACTTAAGCTGTGGAACTGTCATCTCCCTTACCAGACGTGGATAAAACCAATGTGACATTGAAATAGGCTCTTCTGGCTCAGTGGATTGAGCATCGGCCTTCGAATCAAAAAGTTGCTGGTTTGATCCCCGGTTGGGGAACATGCCTGGGTTATGGGCCGGGACTCCAGTTGGGGGCGTGAGAAAGCCAAATGATTGACGTTTTCCCTCGCCTTCTCCCTCCCTTCCCTTCTCTCAATAAAATAAAATAAAATAAAATATCTTTAAAATAAAAGAAGGAAATAGGCTCTTTATTTGATAAACTTCATCTGCTTCTCTACAGAAAGGAACTGCCACAGTGATAAGTCCAGACAACTTGCCTTCACGTGAAAGCTTCCTTCTTGTTAAAAAAGAGCCTCTCAACAATGGACTTAAAACAACGCCTAGAAAAACCTGAGACCCCCCAGGGTGCCACCTACCTCTCCATCAAGATGATCTAACAAAATGCACATGCTGCACATCAGGATGTCTGGGATACGCTCTGCTAGTTCTGTCAAGAAGGCTGCAAAGCCCTTTGCCCCTGAAGTGTCCCGACTCAGCTCCAAGGGACACTTCTGTCCAATCTCTCTATGCAGGGAGAAAACACAGTGAAGCAAGATAATTCAGTTCCCAGCAAGAGAAGGTCAGACTGGTATCTAATAGCTGAAGGAATCCAGTGCTAAACAGAGAATATACTATATTTCCAATCTTTTTTTATCCTCTCCCCGAGAGAAATGAGAGTTAGAAACTCAGAGGTGGAAGAATTACCTTACAATCTCTCCCACTATGCTCTTCATTCCATAATCAGTTGCCCATAGACTCACAGCTGCCACCAGCACAGGCGCTAGGTGTTCAAAGTGCTGCAGCATCTGGATGATCTTCACAGTGGCACCTGTGGAAGTTCTGAACATGAGACATGGGCAAAATGAAAAAGTTGGGGCAAAGCGAAGGACTGACTTACTGAGCATATGGTTATAATGTGTCAAGGCTACACCAAGCAGGTGTGCTATGGCTTCCCGGGTAGGACGGTTCTTCTGGTGACTAATGGTGGGGTTCTCCAGAAGGCGGTAACAGCAACCAGTAACCAAACTGAGAAAGGAAGAAAGTGAGATGCTGAAATCAGTTGTCTGGACTCAGTCACACTGGGGCGCTGCCTCATTCATTCTATTTCTACTGCCCCCAAAGCGACAGTCTTCTAGTTTTCTTCATTTTATCTACCACCTTCTACACCAAGTTGCTTTGCTGACCTCAGACAGGTACTTGGGCCTTTAAGGTTACCAACTTTCAACCAGTTATGATCCTGGTACAGAACCTGAATACAGGGGTGGGCAAAAGGTTTATAGTCATGAGTATGCAGAACAGTTTAGTCATGTGTTACTTATTAATTATTGTATTATTAATCTTACGAACAACTGTAAACTTACTTTTGCCCCACCCCTGTATATGATAAAAGATAAGACAAAGTCACCAATGACTTCTCATTGTTTTGAAGATATTATTTATTTTCAGAGAAAGAAAGGGAGAGAAACATCAATGTATGGTTGCTTCTCGCGCACCCACCACTGGAGTCCTGGCCCGCAACCCAGGCAGGTGCCCTGACTGTGCATCGAACCAGTGACCCTTTGGTTCACAGACTGGCGTGCAATCCACTGAGCCTCACCAGCCAGGGCTCATTGTTAAATATTCTGGTCAATTCAGTCCTCATCTTAATTGACTTTTCAGCTCCTTCTAACATAATCAATCACTCCTTTCTCTTTGAAACATGCTTTGTTTGGCTTGCAGAATGCCAGACTCTCCTCTCAGTTTCTTTGTCTGGTCCCTCCTCATCACCCCGCCTTCGTAATGCTGGAGTGCCCCAGGGATTTCTTTATCTTTGGATTTCTGCTCATTTTGTTTGAGCACTGGCCTGCTAACTGAAAGGTCACCAATTTGATTCCCAGTCAGGGCACATGCCAGGGTTGTGGGCCAGGTCCCCAGTAGGGGGCATGGGAGAGGCAACAGATGGATGTAACTCTTGCACATTGCTGTTTTTCTCCCTCCCTCTCTTCCTCCCTTCTCCTCTCTAAAAGTAAATAAATAAAATCTTAAAAAAATAATAAAAGGCAAATCTAGCAAGAGAGCCCTCATTCCTCAAAGCTCAACATTACCTGTAGTCATTTTAACTGCCTACCTGACAAATTCCTCTTCAATTATTGAGTGGTTCCACAGGTGACGAATGTCCAGCTGGAGCAGCTGTGTTAAAAGCTGAAGAACTGGTTGCCTCTTCTCTTCCCACTCAAAGCCATGGGCTGACTTGGCCCGAGCTTTCTTGCTCTAAAAAAAGATCACGTTTACATTTAGGAAAAAATTTTTTTAAAAAGTGAGTCAACATCTGCTAGTCTGAGTGCCGAAACTATTGAATATGGAGATAAGGTAGAAGGTAATACAGAAAAAGTATGACAAATTCCAAAACATAGAGGAACTGCTTGTCATGGAAGGGTATGTTGTGATACTTGTGAGCACTTCCTCATAAACCCTAAATAAGAACAGAAAGGAGTCTCCGGATCATCGGATCCCCCTCTTTCCTATCACTTCCCCCACCCTTCCAGGCCCCATGTTAAGTGAGCCAGGCACTCCCGCTTACCTTCCCTGCAAGGTCCAGATCCATGAGACCGGTCTGGCTGGTCATGGTCTCAAAGGATTCCAAGAGGCGTATCAGGGCATAGCAGTTCATTTTGAGGGCATTTAGGTGGGCGCATCTATCTGCTACACTCGAAGCTGCATCATCCAGGATAGCTGGAAGCTCCTGAGCATGGCGGGATACCACTGCAAGGGGCAGAATCTGGAGTCGGTTTCATTTGCTTTCCTCAAAATACCCCGACTTCAAAACACCCTGCACTAGCAGCCATCAGATTACCAAAGATCTGTGTTTCATCTCTCAGTGGCCATAGTACAAGCTAAGTCCGTTGGGACCTCTGACTCTGATTCCATGAACATGTCCTGTCCCTACTCTCTCACTCCAGCTACCCTAATTTCTTCTTGGCAACTGGACAGAATCACCTCCATGAAAGAGAGGTAGTTCAAAAGCAGGAAGAATTTCTTGTTGGTCTGCCCTTACAGTGAACACACACAACTCTGTATTGCCCACCAAGATTACAGACCTTAACAGGTCAAAGATCCCCAGGCTTAGCCAAACCAACTGAATCACCACAGCCTTGATATCATCATGTGGCCGATAAAATGTAGTAAACAAACAACAAACACCTTCCATGCCCTACCCCCGAGGCCCATAAACACCTTTTGTCAAGAATTCCAGGGCATCTTCCTTGAGGCCAGGATCTATACTTCGAAAGTGACTACGAGGAAAAGAAAGTGCAGGGGTGAGACAGGAACCTGCAGAGCCCATTCTAACAGATCAGAGCCACCTTGAAGAATCTAATGGCTAAAAATGCACGTGAAATTGCTCAACTGAATGAATATGTGGCAAATTGGTGTAAATGCTCATCAGCAGAGATATCAACACCCAGAACCATTTATCTGTGAACTGTAATTTGGAATTTCAGGGCTAAAGGGAAGTTAGGTCAAATAGCCACCAGGTCTTTTTAGAGTGGCAGTGGGCACTTTACTTACTGTAGAATGCTGTAGATGGTATCAAAGTGCTCCAGCATGGCCAAGGGCCCCTTAGCTCGGAAGGCAGCCTGAAATGCTAGAGATGAACGAAAGAAACTGATCAATACAAAAGGGAAAGGCCTTTTTTGGTAAATTCTATTCATGGCAGAAAATTGAGTTATTTGCTTTTATGGGTAGAACCACAAAAGAAATAGCTGGTTTCAGTGTAACCTACATAGCATCTTATATTTTGTCTTATTTTACAATGAAAGCCTTATTTGAGTTTTATCATATCTCTGAGTTAGGCAAGGCAGACAGTATCATGCCTATTTTATGGGAGAAGAAATTAAGTCTCAGAGTAGTTATGTGACTTGTCCAACTTAGAGCAGTAGTGATGCAAACTCATGATCTTTTCCTTTTTAATTTTGAAATTACAGAAGTGGCAAAACCAGTACAGAGTTCTGTACTTTCCTCCCAGATAATGTTAACATCATACATAACATAGTACAAAGACGTATTCTAAATCAAGAAAATTAACATTAACTAATTCAATGCTACCAACTAATCTACAGACCTTACTTGAATTCTGCCGGTTGTTCCACCTGCGCCCCGTTCTGGTTCACGATCCAGTCTAGCGGACCACAAAACATTCAGTTGTCGAGTCTCCTCGGTCTCCTCCAATCTTTCTGTCTTTCGTGATCTTAGCACTTTTGCAGTGGACTACTAGCCAGTTACTGTACAGAATGTCCCTCAGTTTGGGATTGTCTGATATTTCCTAATTATTGGATTGAGGTTATTCATTTTTGACAAATTACAATGGAAGGGAGGTTGAGTCCATCAGATGTGTCACACAAAGGATGTGATGTCGATGTCTTATTATTGGTGATGCTCACTTTGATTACTGGACAGTATTTGCCAGGTGTTTCTTCTGTACAGTCACTATTTTACACTTCACAATTAATTAAGTATCTTGCAGGGAAATACTTTGAAACTGTGCATATATCCTGTTTGTCCTCTCCTTTGCCCACTAATCTAAGCATCTATTAGTGATTCTTACCTGCCACAATTATTACTGTGGTACTTACTATATGGTGACTTTCCTGTCTCCATCTTTCCTTGTACACTTACTAGTGGGAATGCCACTATGAGGATGAGCTGTCCTGTTCCCCTCATTTATTTATTCAATTATTTTTTATATCAGAATGGATTTGTGTATATTTCTTTTATTCTGTCTTAATCTACTCCTAATTGCTATTTATTTTGTTGCTCAAATCATCCCAAGAACTTGATAACTGGGAGCTCCTTCAACTTGGCTTGTCCTAATACACCGCCCCCCCAACTTGTATTATCTTACTTTCTTGGACCACATGATGTTCCTGCTCATCTTTACTTTCCCTGACTCTGTCCTGGCACCAACATTCTCAGTGGAGACCTGGCTCCTTTTATGGGAGAATGGGGTGTAGAAACCAAGTTCTAGGCACTAGTTAGGCTTACTGCTATTGGAGTATGATTGCTTTCAAGCCCTCTCAGTAGAGAAAAGTAGGATATAAATGTATGAATGAACACACACACACACCCCTCTGTATCTATTTTACCTGTATATATTAAACACATAAGTTCATATTTCATTTATGTATGTTTCATCCTAGTATACCCATAAAACAGTTTCAGAATTGCTAACCCACACCCCTATAAAAATAAATTCACTACCCAGCTTGCAATAATTGTGTAAAGTTCTTTTGTATATAGTATATAGTCAAAATATGCTTTTCAAAGTTACTTAGGTTAGTTCTTTCCTTCTCTGCCCCTTTAGTGTGATTATGCCAAACATTTGCAATACACTTAGGTTTATTTGTTACTACTTTACATTTTGAAAATCTAGCATCTTTTGATTCTCAAACTCAGTGTTCTTTTCATCCTGATTGTGTGGATAAAAACTTCAGCATAGAGGGGAGTAGAGTCTAATTATGTTACAACATGCAAGAGTGGCAAGGAAGTATGGGAGTTGGGATCAATTTTGGAGCCACGTTGTATACCTAACTCTTTCTGTGAGGGAAAGAATTCTTCCAAATTCTCCTGCAAAACCAGTTGGTTTGCCTGGAAAATACAGCTTGAACCTTGTACTCCATGATCACTTTTGGTGTTGACCTGATAGAATACAGTGTTGTGTTGTACACCTGGTTCTCTGCGATTTTAACAAGATATATAAAATTTCCTCCAACTCTAGCCCCAACCAGTGTGGCTCAGTTGGTTGAAGCGTCATCCTGTAGACTGAAAGGTCAATTTCCAGTCAGGGCACATACCTAGGTTACTGGTTTGGTCCCCCGTTGGGATGCATGTAAGAGGCAACCAATCGATGTTTCTCTCCCTCTCTCTCTCTCCCCTTCCCTTCCCCCCTTTTTTAAAATCAATAACATGTCCTCGGGTGAGGGCTTAAAAAAAAAACAAATCCCTCCAATTCCAAAATAAATTAAAAAAATAAAATAAAATTTCCTCCAATTCCTACTACTCCCTAGCACTACATGTGGAGCATGTTCTTTCTTTCGGCTTTTTCTTACCCTGTGCTTCCCTTCCTCTAGTAGACTGACTGCTTTCTACTTTACCAAAAAGAATGAGACCTAAAGCATGGGATCCCTCATGTTACCTACAAATCACTCTGCCATCTTCCCATTCTTCACCGGACTGAGACAAGTGAAAAGATTTTCTTTTCTAAAGCTAACCTAACCCGTCTCCCCGACCCAAAGATTTATCTCCTCTCTTTCACCTTTGGTTTTATCCTCTGGGGGGCACGCTGCTCTTGTCCTGCCAACATGCTCAGGCCCCCCTTCTTTAAAACAAAGAAAAAAGCTCAATGCCTTTCGTTTGACCTTATTATTATATCCTTATTAAAATTTGCCTAATCTTTCTGCAATCTAGTTTTTAAGATTTACCAATCCAACAATGATTTTCTCAAACATTATCAATCACCTAATTTTTAAATTTGATTTTATTACAACCAACAATTGTCTTGGACCATATCCCTCTTTACTTCTCTGAAGCATTATCCACTGATCTACTCTAGGTAGTACTACTCTACCTAGGTACTACTCTAGGGTCATGCTCCTTTAGGCTTACATTTGGTCTGAACATTTACTCGGCCAAACTACTCAGCTTACTAAGTCTGTTTCCTCTTCTGTAAATAAATTGGGAGTAGTAACAGATCAGACCTCATAGAGCTTTTCAAAGTTTTTGGAAAAGATTTAGTGAGATAACCCATGTGAAGCAATAAGAACAATATTTAGCACATAAAGTAAATCAGCATATGTATGCTCTTTACCACTCTTACAAACCACCATCTGTAATATGGAAAATACAGAAAAATGGAAAAGAAACAAGTATTGCTAACATTTGGCTAATTTTTTTCATTCTGTTTTCTATGCACGGTATTTCTATTGTTGAGGTCATCGCACATTTACTTCTGTTATGCTTTTTAAGACTTAATATTGCAGTAAGATTATAAAACGTCTGTAAATAATTTTTAATGACCACATAACATTCCACTGAATGTATGTATCTGAATCAACAAACTATTCTGCTATTGTTAGACATTATGATATTTCTAATTTTTTCCCACTAACACATTTACACCCCTGGCAAATCTGGATTAAGCCCAACTGACTGCTTACTTCATGTAACCACACAATTAAAAATGGCTTGAAAAAACACACGGCCATGCTGACTTTTCTCACTTTAAATTTATGATTTAGTATTTCCTGGTAAGCCTATTACAAATTCCTAGGCCTATTTACTTTCTTGTAGGCACTTTTCCACACCTTTCCTCTGCTCATTACATCAAGACCTTCTTCCCCAAGTCACCCTCAGTTAAAGGCATCACTTCTTATCTCACTGAGAAAATAGAACTGGACAGAAAAAGAACTTCCAGTTGCTCCAAGTTCTGCATTTACCTGCACTACCTGCATCTTTGCTCATACACTGACTTCTCTTTGCTACTGCAGATAACTTGTCCATGCTCTAGTAAAACCATTTCCTCCCCCGTGCCCCACATCACACACTCTTACCCACTTACTGAAGGATACTGCTTCAACAACAGTTTCCTCTCCCTTCTGCATCATCAGCTTTTCCCTCTCTGACCATTCCCATTCATATATATATGCTTATCTTACAAAACAGAAGAACAAAGTCCCCCCTTGAATCTACTTATCACCCCATTTCTGATACCCCTTAAAGCAAAACAGACCACCATCTCTAATCTCTCCTCTTATTTCCTTGCAAGCCTATTCCATCACTCCCCTGAGACAGTTTATATCATGGTTTCCAGCAATGGTCACATTGCTAAATCCAGTAATCTTAATTTGCAATTGGTCTCTCCTTTCCTTTTTCAAATACTCTTACTTTAGCTTCTTCATTCACTTTCTGTCTCAATCACTGACTGGTCCTTAGTTTCTTCTACTGGATCTTTCTCATCTCTCTAGCCTTTAAATGTTGGACTTGTCCCAGGTTTTACGACTTCAAATTGCTTTTCTTCTCTATCTACTTTCACTCCAATCTCATGGCTTTAAATGCCCTATATGTGCTGAATATTACATCTCAAATACCTTTAGCTGGGACCTCTCCCCTGAACTCTAGTCTAAACCTGCTCCTCTCATATCCTCGACTCAGTAATGACAACCCCGTTCTTCTAGTTGCTCAAGTCAAAAAGCCCTGTAATCCCAGATCCTTCTTTTTCTAGCCCAATAAATCCAGTCTGATCCAAAAACAATCCTGTTGGCTCAACTTTCAAAATACATTCAGAATCTAACCTTTTATGATCCTCTCCACTGCTATCACCCCAGGCAAGCTACCTGGTATTTCTGTATTAGCCTCTTATAGTCTCCTCAATACAGTTGACAGTGATCCTTTTAAAAGGTTAAACCATCACTACCATGCTCGACACCCAATGGCTTTCAGACTCGCTCACATTGAAACTAAAGTCTTTACCATGACTTACAAGACTCTGGACCAGTGCTTCTCCAACTTGATGTGTATCTGAGTTACCTGGGGATCTTAAAAAATGAACTTTCTGATTCCATACTTCTGGGATGTGTCTTCATCCAGCATTTCTAATTTGCTCCTAAATTTTGATACTAATGCTGCAGGTCCTGAAGACCACACTTTGAGGAAAAAGACTCTGGAATAATCTGCACTACTTCCCACTTGACCGCTTTCTTCCTAGCTTATTCCACACTCCAACCATATTGGCATTTTTCCACTTTAGGGCCTTGGCACTGGCTTTTCTGTCTGCTTGGTATGTCCTTCCTTGAGATCTACATAGGTCGCTCCCTCATTTTTAAGGTCTCTGCTCAAATGTCATCTATCAGCAAGCTTTCTCTGATCATTCAACATAAATTGCCAGACCCTACCTTGGTACACTGTACCATTTTTATCTTGTTTTATTTTTCTTGTTGACACTTACAACTCCATATTTATTCATTACTTGTTCAAAGCCTTGAGAGCACTTTGTCATCTTGTCTGTTTTGTTTGCCGTTGTGTTGCCAGGGCCTAGAACAGCACTTGGCATATCATCAGCACATACTTGTTGAACAAATTAAATGATTTGATCTTATATATTTATAGAACTTGTATGTAGGACTTTAAACACCAAAAGCAATGCAACTGTTATTAAAAAAAAAAAACCTCTTAAACAGAGTGATCCTCCATTTAAAAAAATAATGCATTACTATAACTGTAGAACAGTTCGCTCCAGGGTGCGGCATGTGCGATTGGCAGTGCGTAAACCCGTACAATAAGCAGAGAACAGTCCACCTGTGACACTGTTGGTTGGCCACCCATCAGTTGACCTCCACACTCAACCTTATTCCTTGTTTACCAAATGGTTATGAGTTCAGGTTTAGGGAAGCTCCTAGATAATGATTTTAATCAATTTAGCCAATCTGGGTAATTCCATTTCCCTTACTAGTAACTAGTTAGGGAAATAGCACATGATCCAATTCTGGCTAAATCTGTCGAGAAGCTTCTGGTAAAATTTTTAAAGAAAAAGTACAAGACAGAAAATCCCCTTTCTACCTCTGGACATGAGAGCAAGGAGTTGCCATCTGGCAACCATGATGGGAAGGCTAAGAAGAGATAAGGGGGAGTTAGATTATCAAGCTGCTGTGTTAACTGACCCTTTTTGTTGTAGGAGACTGGTTATTATTCTTATCTTTACATATGAGGAAACTGAAGCACCAACAGACTAAGTAACTTGTTCAAGGTCAGAGTGGTAGAGCCAGGATTCAAATCCAGGGAGCTTGGCTTCAGAGTCTTCGTATACCTCTCCAAAGCAATGTAACCGATAGAAGACCACTTCCAATAAGTACAGTGACATTGTGGGGTCTTGCTTAATATTAATAATGCATAAATCGTCCTTGCCTATCTATAGGTTTTAATGGGTAACCAAATTGTACATATTTATCATTTTTTTTCCATTATCGCGCACTCTTGGAAATAAGAATTCTAGATTAAAAAAAGTGTTATTTGAAACAAGTCAGGAAAGTCCCAGGCACTCTGAGAAAGCTGTCTTCTGTAACTCCTAAATCCACCAGGACTTTATTTCGGCATATGGTCAGAGGTAATAATTTTTCCCTATGTACACTAAGACTGTTCACTGAATAATAGAGATAAGGTGGTCAGTGAGCGCACTCCTCCCGTAATGCATCCTACTATGCAATGTAGGGAGACAGCATTAGGGAACATAAATGACATGTCCCTTGTCCTTGTGGAACTTAGTGGGGTAGTGGAACAGACAGACAACAGAGTTATGTGTGAGATGGTTGTTTTGAAGGGCTCGGCACAGTGGCAGCCATGGAGTCTTACCTTTAAGCTGCGATGGAAGATTTCTGATGGACAGTACCTCTTGCACAACATACTGATTCACCCCTCCGCTTTTCAACAGTTCTTCTGGGGCTAAGGGCAGATGGAACTCATACAGTTGGGAAGACATCCTTCTCCCACTGGCTCACAGGGCTGGAAATAAAACAGAAAATAGGTCAGCACCTGTATCTAAGTCTGTCTTTTCTTCTGGTCCTATTATTTCCCCCCTCCAATATATAATGCTTTTTAGTCTTACATTAAGCTGGTAACATTATCTTAAAAGATATGAGATCAACCTGGAGTAGAATCTAATTTTACTCATGACTCTGCACTTGGTCATGCCATAGACCTCATCTGTAAAAGGGGGTTACTAGTTTCTGATTACTTTATATTGTTGCTCTGAGGACCTAATGAGCCAAGGGGTATTAAAGTGTGTAAAGAACTGTAAAGTGGCATATTAATACCTTATGTTTGCATTATTATTTGTTTTTATGGGCAAAGCTTCTCGTCTCACCTAAGGACAGAACAGTGGCCTGGCAAGGGCGAGCGGGTTTCCCGGCTCCAGAATGGAAGAACATTGACATTTATTGCCTGCTTACTGTGTGCCAGGTTCTGTCAGGCTATTTGAATATATCATATCTGATCTAGTTCTCCAAATCCCACTCTCAAGGAGTGCATAATACAGCCCAATTTACATATGAGGAAAATGAAGCTAAGAAAGCTTAAGCGATTTGCCCAAATTCTGCTGATCTATCAGACTTACTGTTTCTTCTACATCGTACCCCAGGCATCTACCCACTGGACATCCCTGCCTCTCCTATGCTGCCTAACACCGCCCCATATTACCCCGTACCCTATTTCCCCAGTCCTTCATTATCTGCTCTCCCTTAACACCACGTTTTCCTTACCCAAGAACCTCACCGGGCCGTTCCTGGGACTCGGGTTGCAGACCAGAAATGAGGAAAAAACAGGGCGTGCGCAATACTCACCAATCAGCGGTGCAGAATTCCAGCGGGTAGAGAAACCGGCCAATCCTCGGCAAAAGGAGGTAAAAACGTGCCTGCGCAACGCGCGGGCAAAGCAACAATTGTGAAGTTTAAATCTCAACGGCTGAAAAGGGGCCAATCGCGACTTCCGTTGAAGAAACTGACCAATCACAATGGAAGGCCCGGGAACCCGGCCGCACCGCCCAGAGAGGGGCGGAGCCAAGATTTAGGATACGGCCCTCACCGCCGCCAGTCCTGCGGTAGCCGCATTCCCTATGGGATCCTTTTCCCTAGTCGGTGGGGAGAAGTCCCAGGCAATGTTGTCCAGAGATACCGCTTTTCTACCTGGGCAGTAGTAGAGTCCCTGGGCTAGTGACCCACTCAGTCGACCCCTGGACAGGAGGCAAGTCCGGGCCGAGATTTAGGTTTAGATTCCAGTCCAAGTTCCGCCATTTCTTAGCTAAGTGACGTCCAGCAGGTCACTTCATTCTGATCTCGATTTCCTCCCGTGTACAATAGGGGTAATTTTAAAAAGAGGAAAAAAAACAAAACAGGCGGCAGCGTAAAATTAGCGTGAGGAATACAGAAAGGAAGCTCTGGGTTCCGGGGTCTGGACCTTCATCTCCCTCACGGTTGAGGGACAACTAAAGAAATGAAAGAGTGCGTTTTTTTGAAACTCAGTTTGGGGACGTCCTAGACGACGGAGTGAGTACCTTAGCTGTTCCGGCGCTCCAAGGCTTCCTGTTCGCTCAGCGGAAGCGCCTAGGAGGGGCGGAGTGTGAGTGACACCCGGTGGCCTTAGTGCGCCAGACCCTGAAGGCGGAATTTGTGGCTGGGGAAGGAGGAGCCTAACAGGTCTCTGAGCGCAGAGCTACCTGGGTAAGGCCCCAAATGGCTTTGCCCAGCTAGTACCCTTGCGAGACCAGCGCAAGCGGTTCTTGTCATCTCCTTGACGGTCACGTCTGGTCAGCACTCTGTGCTAGGGCGGTGTGCTATTGTAGGGGAGAGGCAAGAACAATGGCAGGGAGCCTCGCTCTGGGTGCAGGAAGGCGCCTATGGAGCTGGGTGCCCGTGGCCTGCAGAAGCTTCTCTCTGGGTAAGTGGTGAATATAGAGAGACGCTCTGGGAACTGCTTCTCAGTAAGCGGCCCGGATTCAGTGTTTTTCTTCCTCATCCCTAGGTGTTCCTGGAATGTATTTTGTAAGGGTCACGGTCCCGCCCCGCAAAGTGGTTGATCGTTGGAACGAGAAGAGGGCCATGTTCGGGGTGTATGATAACATCGGGATCCTGGGTAAGACTCGACTCCATTGTACAACATGTAAGAATGGCAGATATGCTGCAACGACTGCTTTTTCTCACCTGTGGAGGAATGGTACCCTGCTCAATAGAAGAGCAAACACTTATGTGGCTATTTTCGCTATGTTGGGCACTGTTCTGAGTGTCCCACATGTATTGACTCATTTAACCCACCTTATAACCTTTTCACTTTACAAGTGAGGAAACAGAGGCACAAAGAGGTTAAGTAATTTTTCCGAAGCTGGTAAATGGCAATGCCAGAATTTAAACCCCAAGCAGTCTGGCTCCAGAGTCTGTGCTCTTGATACGGTAGCGTGATGTGTCTTATCTGTAGGTGCTGCTCAGAAAGATGCAACTGTATGCTGATGTCTTACTGGTCAAGGCTGTGTTGTTGTGGAACTAACACGTTCTCTCACATTACACAGGAAATTTTGAAATGCACCCCAAAGAACTGATCAGGGGGCCCAGGTGGCTTCGAGGCTGGAAGGGGAATGAATTGCAGCGTTGTATCCGAAAGAAGAAAATGGTTGGAAATCGGATGTTCTATGATGACCTGCACAACCTTAACAAACGCATCAGCTATCTCTACAAACACTTTAACCGACATGGCAAGTTCCGATAACGGAGAAAGCTGGGGACTGTGGAAGAGGCATGTCTATCAGAGGAGGGAAAAAGCACTTTTCATTGTGAGGAAAGGGATTTGTGTGCTCTCCATAATAAAATGGGGCTTCTTTAAAACCTGTTATCCACACAGTTTATTTTCCTGTAGATGCTACTTTTACTCATTCACATAGACTTATCCCTAAGTCTTATAGTCTTAGATTTGGACTGTACCACTTGCCCTTTGCAGCCATACCTATGGCCTTTAAAAAATAAAAATTATTGTTGGCACTTTTTGACATATAGATTTCATGTACTGAAAGTGGTAATTTTCAGTTGCCCCATAATACTAAATATTAAATATATTTTTGAAAACGCTTTCACACTGGAATTAAGTGTAACAAAAATGGAATTATATTTCTATACTAGTCTCATCAAAAATATTTATTGGGTACTTTTTCAGAGCTGAATATTGTAGAAGAAACAAGAAATTGTAATATATCCTTCACCCACTCCCTGCATATGCTTTTCTAATTAGGATGTAAAGTTAATAGGCTCACATGTACACTTTAATATGAGGCATTAAGTACCATATGAATGCTTTGCCTGACTGATCATCAGAATCATCTTGGTAATTTAACAATTTCCAAAGCCCCTGTCCCCAAAGATCTGTGATCTGTAGAGCTGAGCTGAATTATGCATCTGTGTGTGTGTTCAATACAAAAAAAATTCCATACATACAATGCAAATTTAAAAATTACAAAAGGGTAATCAGATAAAAAAGATTCTCGTTTGATTTTTTTTGTTCCTTCACAGGGGCAACCACTCTTAAAAGATTCTTCTTAGTCTTTCACATATACTATGCATGTACAAGTTTGTATTAAAAACTGTATCTCCTTCAAAAAAAATTGGATATTATACACAGTTCTGTGCCTTTTTCACTTCATATAACTTGGATATTATTTTATATCTTCACATTATATACCACAATGATTTAATCAGTCCCATTTTGATAAACCTTTACAGTATATTATTTCTGGGCTTTTGCTTTTTCGAAGTATGACTCCTCTAATTTTAGGTAATTATAATCTTAAAAGCCCTTAGATGATTTTAATTACACATGTTTGGAAACCACTGATATGAATGATAAGTGACCTAGATAAAAATGTATTAGGCCTAATCGGGAGAGGTTTTATAGAAGAGGTTGGGTTTTAGTAAGGAGAGAGAAAAATGGTAGAACATTTCAAGGGGGGAAAGAAAAATGATAAGGTGCACAATGAGAGAACAGTATGTTGAAAGATGGTGAGATAGGTCTAGCTATAATGAAGCATAGTATGACACTAGGGAAAGCACTTGCAGTATTGCTTTTAAAGAAATCTTTTAGCCCTGGCTGGTGTAGCTCAGTAGATTGAGCACGGGCCTGTGAAGCAAAGGGTCGCAGGTTGGATTCTCAGTCAGGGCACATGCCTGGGTTGCAGGCCAGGTCCCCAGTAGGGGACCCATGAGAGGTAACCACACATTGATGTTTCTCTCCCACTCTTTCTCCTTCCCTTCCCCTCTCTCTAAAAATAAATACATAAAATATTTTTAAAAATCTTTTATGTGAGTTAAAAGTACTACTGTTTCCTGGGAGGGGTTTTGGGTTGATTAGCATAAGGTCTCTGGTATAGACTATTGATTAAGGTCAGAGGGTTTGGAGTCAGGTCTGGATTTAAACTCTACCCCTCTATTCTTGTGGCCCTAGATAAAGTAGTCAGCTTCTATTAGGCTAGTTTTGCTTTTTTATATAAGCATGTCAAGTAGGAATAATAAAATACTTTCTTCATAGGGTTGTGTGAGGAATGGAAGTATGCATGTAAAATATTTAGTACAGAGTTTGGCAAGTGTAAATGGTAATGACAGTCCTCTGAAGTGTGTGTAGTTGTCAAGAATTAGAAAAACCTGTCCTGGCTGGTGTAGCTCAGTGGATTGAGTGCAGGCCTATGAACCAAAAGGTCTCAGTTTGATTCCCAGTCAGGGCACATGCCTGGGTTGCAGGCCAGTTCCCAGCAGAAGACACATGAGAGGCAACCATACATTGATATTTCTCTCCCTCTCTTTTTCCCTTACCCTCTGAAGATAAATAAATAAAATCTTAAAAGAATTAGAAAAACCTGAATAAATGAATGGAAATATGTTTCAAAAAAATTACACATAAAAGTTTAGATTTGAAGGTAGAGGAATTAGGATATTAGGTCTTTTATTTGATCCAGATCGTTTCAAGTAAGTGCTTGCTTCAATTATCATTAAATAACAATCCACCCCAAAACTTAGTGACTGAAAACAACAATTTATTCATATTCTCTAGGTTGTTTGGGATTGGTAGGGTGATTCTATTCCATTTGGTATGGGTTGAGGTCAGTCATGTTGCATTCAGCTGGGAGCTTGGCCAGAGCTAGAATGTCCAAGATGTCTTCACTGATAAGTCTGGTGACTCGGCTAGGGTGGCTGAGTTGCTTTTTCCACATGATCTTATTCTGTAGTCTAGCCCAAACTTCTTTACATGGAGGCTTGATCCTAAAGTTAAAGATGGAAACTGCAAGACTTGATAGGCACAGGCCAAGACGTTTTGTGATCACTTCTGTTCCATTTTAATGGTCAAAAGAAGTCACAGGCCAGCCCAGATTCAAGGCTCTGAGTGAATGCACTCCGTATTTAGATTGGGAGCGGCATGCACTTATACAGGATTTTGAAGAATTGTCAACAGCCATATTTGCAGTCTACCTCAGTAACCTTTCATGTCTTTCTTGGCACGTTTTCTTTTGGTAGGCTCAACAGAAGTGAAACTAGATTAACAACTGCTTGTTAAGTGACAAGTGGGTTTCAGAGAAATGGATGAGTGGGTCTGTGTGAATATATGATGCTGGGTCTTACAGAAATATTAAAGAGTGTCAGGTTCATCATGGAGGAGTTTTCAAAGGGATGACCGGAGAGAAGCTAGATATAAGAATGGAGAAGTTGGTGTGAAATATGAGTGGCTCTGGAATACTTTATGTGATTTGGCGGGATTGGAGAGGAGAAAATCAAATATTTGATGCTGTTAAGTGCAAGGTGCTCTGAAGAATTACATGTACATGTTTTACCAGAATATGTGATTATTAGTGAAGAGAAAATTGATAGTTCAGTTCAGCGGGCTGAACTGAATGCTTCCTGCTGTGAAACTGCAAAAGGTCTTGTTTTCAAGGACAGAAGAGTCTTGTTTTAGGTGTGAAACAGTATGTAACACTTTCATTCAATAAATACTGAACCATTATGTGCAAGGTTATTTAGAGGACATAAATCACTAAGTCAGGATTGATTCCTAACTCTCAGTAGCTTTCATTCTATTTGAGATATGTATGTAAACAATATGAATTTGAATATGGCAATTACATAAGGAAATTAGAGACTTCTCTGAGAGTTTTTTTTTTTGGCTGGGGGTGGGGAGTAGTCAGAAAAGGTATCTGTTGAAAAGATAACGTTTGAACTGAGTCTTGGAAAAGTTCAGCTGATGAACATGGGAAATCAATGTTAAGTATGAACAAAAACATCTATGGGCAGGAGATTTGATGGATAGAAAATAAGTCACATTGGTGAGGGAATGGGGGGGCAGCCTTGTCATGGGAACATAGATGTGTGAACGAAGGTGGGAACCACTGACGTAGGTTCATAGAACTAAGTTAATGTTCATTAATACATAACTAATCTTTTTCTAATATTAGGAAATAAGTTTGGATAGGAAAATAATGCCAAATTACTAGAAGTCCAACCAGGATGAAGAATGTATGTGTGTGTGTGTGTGTAAAAACATACACATACATATATATACATACATATATATATATATATGGTTTTTTTTTTAAACCCTGTAGGCCAGAGCTGTTCATTCCTGGCTACATGTTAGAAACTTCTCAGAGCCTTCAAACTTTTTTTAAAAATATTTTATTTATTTATTTTTAGAGAGAGGGGACGATAGAGAGAGAAAAAACATCAATTTGTGGTTGTCTCTTGTGTACCCTCAACTGGGCACCCAGCTCACAACCCAGGCATGTGCCCTGACTGGGAATGGAACCAGTCACCCCTTGGTTCACAGGCCAGCCCTCAATCCACGGAGCCACACCAGCCAGGGTTCAGAGCCTTTAAAAAAATAAAATAAAATAAAAGACGAGGACCCATCCTAAACCAATGAAATCAATCTGAGCTAGGGTCATAAGCATTTATATTTTTAAAAGCTCCCAAGAGGGTTTATATTGGGATTGAGTATCACTGCTTCGGAAAATGGGAGGCAAGGGATAGCTTTTTAAGGTCCTTTTACTTTGATTTGGCTAAGTCTCAGAACTCCTATTTTTGCTCTCTGATTTTGCTTGGTTTAATGTGTACCCGTGTCTGTCTTCCCCATGAGATAAGCCTCATCCCCACTGAGGGCAGGGCCTGTCTTGCACATATTCGATTACTGCAGTAGTCTAATATCTGGCATATTAGGTAGGTATCTTTTTGTATGGGCCGTTCTGCCTTGATGGATTCGACCTCCTCAGAGGAGGCCAGGCAGGCAGGTGGGGTGGAACGCCGGGCAGGTCTGGACGACAGGCTGGACGACAGGGATGTGCATAGCCTGACCAACCACAACCTTCCCGAGGGGTCCAGAATCCCGGCCACTGTGAGCCGGGACCCACCCGCAGCTGTGGGCAGAAGCGGCACGATTGCCGGCCGCTGCGGTCGCTAGGGTCCTGGGCAAGCCCGGACTTCGGAAACAGTTCAGGATTGGCTGGGAGACACCAAAAAAGGCCTAACCGAAACTGTTGGAGTCGCCCTTCCAGAGGGCAGGCGCGTATTTCCACAACGCTAGGTCCTTGGTTAGACCGATAAGCCAGCTATAGTGTTGGTCAGTGAATGAGCTTCCCAATCGCTCCTTTCCGGAGTCCAGATGAGAGGAAAATTTTGATTGGCTAGTTTGCTCAGTCTTCTCTTCTGGACTGGCGCTTGTCCCGGGCGTGGATTGGGCCGCGGCGTTGTCAACCTTTTCGGGAAGGCGTGGCTGGCACTAATAAAGAGAGGACCTGCACAGCAGCTGCAGTCAATTCCACCGCAGCTAGACCTCAGCTTGGTCATCTAGACGCGGAGCTCTGCAGTTCCGTCAGCTTCAGCCTCAGCGTTCCCTTCGCTGGGTGTCTTGCCGCATCTTCCAGAGAGGAGACCGACCCTGCCCCTGTCAGAGAAATGTGAGTTGACTCTCGTGTGGGGGGCTCGACATTCCTTGCCAACTCTCACTGCCAGTGCCAGACTCTGCGCGACGGAAAATGGCGCATTGCAGCAGCTGCAGCGATGCGGGGAACCACCACTGCGCGTCGCCCCCAGACCTGACCACCTGCAGGGAGAGCAGCAGTACCCCTCTCCTTGCACCGGCCACAGCCAGCAGCATCCCATGGGCGGGGCAGGGGCGCGGGGGTCTCACATTCACTGCACCCTCTCTTCTTGCCTGAGGGGCACCTCATTCAAGTTTTGGTATGGTGGAGCCCGGGAGAAGGCGAAGCTGGGGCATGGAGTCATTGGGTAGGGGGCTCGAGACTTGTCCTTGTCTGATGAATCTGTATGTAGGGCCTCTGGAAAGACAGTCATGGATGGGCGCACCTGCCAGTTAGTAACTTGGGTTGCCCTGAAATCTCTGGATTTGTATATGTTCCTCACCCCAACTGTGATGCGTTACCCCACTCCCACCTTGGCAGTGAGAAAAACTCTAGAAACTTATCTGCCAGTTCTCGGGCACCCGGTGAGCAGCTCAGAAAAGCTGGAGGGGCATTGCCGTGTGATTTCAAGCATCTATTCTTCCCAAGACCACACTGAGGTGTTTTTCTGTCATTGAGTCTTAGCCAAGTATTTGGAACAGAAATAGAGCTGTCTTCCTCCAACACATTAACTTTAGTCTCTGACCATCTTCAACATCACCCCATCCTAAGATCCTGAAGGAGAACCGTGGCTAGATGAAGTCCAATCCCTGTCAATATGTTTGATAGAAATTTTTTTCTTATTGCGTGAAGTCCTGGTCTGGTCCAAGATATATTTGTGTTGCTTCTCCTAGTAACATACACACACCCACACACAAAAAGAAAAATAATTAATTATAATACATAAAGGTTGTAACTGTTTTGGATATTTTACTGTTGAGCATTCCCAACTTCTAACACACAGTAAGTGGAATGGTCCCTTCAAATGCTTTATAACCATTTTACTTTTTCTCTATTTGATTTCTGCAGTTTTAACTATGTGACATTCTGTGCATTTTGGCCGAGTTCTAGGATTCCATTTGTTTTCATTTTGGTAAGGAGGATCCTTCTCAGCTGACTAGTTTCCAGTAGCACCCATGTGGGATAAACGGAAGGAGATGGAGAAAGTGTGGTGACTAGCAGGGCATCACGAGGTCTCTGACCTTAATCTTGTCATTGGTGCCAACATTCTGGACTGCTTCCAAGACCAAACAGTGGCTTCTACGTACTCATTGATTTTTTTCCATCTTCAGTCAGAGGACTGGATTGCTTAGTTCAGTAGTAACGCAAGAGTCTTGTGGCTTCCATAGCTTTGTAGCTTTCCTTTGCTGCCTTTGTGCCTTAAAAATCGGACAGTGAATCCTTAAATGGAGATAAATCAGGTGTAATCTGCTAGTATAGCCTTGCCAAGGCGTTGTTCTCTAACTTTTTAGACTGAAAGAAATTCGCTTAGGGAGGAAGAACTTCTGGATATTAGTTCTATTGTAAATGGTCAAGGCATTTCCTTTGTGGTGCTTTTGTGATGGTTTAATCCCTAGATCATTTATTCTTAGACTACTCCTATGAGGTATGTTTTTGTGAGATTAGGCTTCTGTTTGAGGAGTTCTTATTGTAATTTCTATTCTCTGTCAAATTTGAGAGATCTCCCTCCTGCTGGTGGAATTTCCCTTGGGGGAGAAAATCTCATGCCATAGGTTGGACTTCTGGGAATACTTTAGGAGGTGAATTTAGCCTGGATGTTTTGAGACATAAAAAGGAGTTTATCTTTAAACTTCATACTAGGTAAATCCCCCTTCCAAGGCTAAGGGAAAGAAAACAATCACTGTAGTAGTGTGAGCCAAGATTTCTCTTTGGGATATAAGGAATCACAGTAGGCTCCTGAGACGTGTTGCCAAATCTAGAAAAGGAAGGGACAGACTGTCTACAATGCATGTACATTGAGGTCCATCTTCCTTATTTTTGCCTCCTGTCTGTGCTCTTGGAACAGTTTGATAATTAACATAATTGCTGTTGGCCTCAATTCTATCTAAGCGAAACCCCCATCTTCTCTGCCAAAGCAAGCAGACTGTCCTGACTCACTCCACCTTGGTGATTCTCCAAGTTGTCCTTACAGCAGTTCCAAGGTACTAATTATTATGTGAAATGTAACCAGTAAGTGGATCCCCTTAAGCAGAGTCTGTCAGTTTGCTCTTTCTTTTTAAATTTAGGTTTTGCAAAAAAAAAAAAAAAAAAAAAAAAGAGCTGTTCTGTCCATAGCCTTGTCATGAGGGTTTAGTCTTTTGTACAAACTTTTTCTAACCTGGATTAGCGGTTTCCAGTTTGACTTCATATGAAAGGCTTCTGACATGCCATTGAGGTCAAAGTTGGCACATTATTCCCTGGAACCATTGTCAGGATATGCTTGAGATTGGGCAGAGGGTGGCCCAAATAAGATCTTTTGATGCCACCCCAGATGTCCCTGAGCCCCATCTAAATCTTGTTTCAGAATCTTTCATCTTTTGCTTCTTGACCCTGTGCTGCATCTCCCAACATGGTATTGCCAAGGAGCTAGAACCCCTTCTAATTGCATATGATAACCTAATTGCTATGAAGTTGATGGTGTGGGGTGAGAATGCATGTGATTCCTTTCCTGTTTTGGATACTTTGTGCATTCTCTCCACTTCTCCCCATAGGTCTGCTCCAGCTCAGCCGCCTGCTGAAGGGGCAGAAGGGACTACCCCAGGTGGGGGTCCCCCTGGCCCTCCCCCTAATACAACCAGTAACAGACGACTACAGCAAACCCAGGCGCAAGTAGATGAGGTAGGTGGAGAGTATTTTTCTCTGAGAGTTTCTAAATCATAGAAGTTTAGAAACTTGTTTTTTTTCTAGACAGATAGCTAAAGGCTTTGGAAGGCAAGGCATCCATTAGAGCTTCACAGGGCCAACCTGTGACCCCATTGGTTGTTGTTCTCTCCTCTGTCTCTAGTGGGGAGCTTAGTGGTTTTGCTTCTGCGCCCCCCCTCAGGTGGTGGACCTCATGCGTGAGAATATGGACAAGGTCCTGAAGAGGGACGAGATACTGTCACAGCTGGATGATCGAGCTGATGCCTTGCAGATGGGAGCATCACAATTTGAGAGCAGTGCTGCCAAGCTAAAGAGGAAGTATTGGTGGAAAAACTGCAAGGTGAATTTTCTTGTCCTTTCGCCTTTGTTTTTCTTGGGCCACAACTCATAGAAGGCAAGAAAACCCTCAGGTTCTACATTCCTTCCCTTTAGTGGTACAGGGTTTTTGCCCTGCGGAACTCTTCTCGGGAGGAAGTCTTGAAAGCCGCCTTGAGCTGCATTACCCTGAATTGGCCACCAGGGTAGGCCAGAGTATTCAGACCCTCTACCGCGGAGCCAATAATACAATGAGGCCCTTGGAAATGGTTAGTCAGGCTGCTTCCCCCACCCAGCCTCTGCCCCCGGAGGACCTCTGGAAAAATTCTCACCCAGTCCTTCCTCAGACACTCCCAACATTTACACAATGACTTGGGTGGCTAGATATTTAAATACCTGCAGCTTTTAGGAATGAGCCGAACACTTCACAATGAAAAGTGAACCAGCTGACTAAAGATCCAGTCTGTAGCTCCGTTGCAGTTCCTTTCAAAGCAGCAGGAACTGAGGAGAGAGGAGCAAGCCACAAAGGTTCTGATGGTTCTGAGGGGCTTCGGCTGTGATGCAGGGGTTATTGTCTGAGGGGCAGCATGAAGATTGCACCCTCCCCAAGAGGCCTGCAGATCTCCTGGGTGATGTGTAGTTTCTCGCACCGGCTCAAGGACAGAGGAAGCTTTGTTCCCAAATCTCTAGTCCTACCTCCTTCTTTCCCAAGTCCAAGGACGCATTTTTTTGTCAATGTTTCCTCAGATGATGATCATGCTGGGAGCTATCTGTGCCATCATCGTGGTAGTTATCGTAAGTAAGTATCGCTGAGGTTGCTGGTGGGGTGAAGAGGTGGGAAGGTCCTGGAGTCTTCTCCCAGCCCTGCCTGCCTGCCTGCCTGCCCGGGGAGTGGGGCTGCTCTGACTGAGGTATGGAGATCACTGCCGTGGGGTCATCACCTGGTTTGGGAGGGCGGGGTGTCAAAGACAAAAGACTTTTTTGATGGACAAGGCTTCCCTCTGCAAGATATTGTGGGAAGATGGTCCCTCCTGTTCTGAGGAAGTGGGGCTGTGCTGTTTGTCACTGTCTTGAGTCAGAGGGAGACATGGGGACGGGATACCTACAATGGAAGACCTGGATGTCTAGTAACTTGATGTAATTTGTCCTCTTGTTTTCTCCTGTCTCTCTCTTTTCCATCTGGAACTTCCTGATTCCTGTGTCCAGTCTACTTTTTTACTTGAGAATGTGCCACCCCTTCCCTGTTCTCCATTGCCATTCAAACTCATGTTCCTCTCCTTGTTTGCTCTCTCAACAAACTTCCCCATCTACCTTCCTCCATCCCAGCCCTGGCTTCTCCATCGGCCATTCCTCCTTTTCTGTTGCTTCATTTGCACTCTGTCCCTCAACACTAGAAATGCTGCTCGTGGCGCAGTTTTGAGTAACTACCTGAAGAGCAACCGCTGGCACCTTCTCCCTATCTGCTTCTTCTATACTAGCAAATTCCTCTACAGCCAAAAAGAGTTGGAGGCTAAGGGAAGGGGTTGGAGCGTAGCTGTAGTGACACGCCCAAGAAAGGGCCAAGATTGGGGGAGGAAAAGGGTAGCGGTGCCCATGGTGTCACCAGGGAAAGCCAGGCCACTGGCAGGAGGAAGCCACGAACACCTGCAGAAATGGCAGCTCACTCGGGCCTGCCCTGGTCGCTTGGAGCTCTTCTGTGCCAGGTCTGAAGAGGATCCAAAGTCCAACTTGGTCCTGGTGCAATACCCTCTTAGATAGTAGAACTTGTTTTTTGGAGTTATTTCTAATCTGTTAGTCCAAGATTTTCTACGTCTTCAGGGATCTTAGAGCTTTTTACGTGGTTCTCCAGAGACCTGGAGCACACATGTTAATTGTGAACATACCAGAACTCTCATCGCCATCCTAGAAGCAGTCTCAAGCTCATGAGTGGAAGGGTCTGTCTCTTGTCCACATTTTCTGCAGCATTCTGTACTGTTCATGAGAGCACCAAATAATTTCACATAGCCCAAGTCTGGGACTCTTCAGTTAGTTTTAATTGTTGGCACAGATAAAGAGAAAATGCCTATTGGAGAGAGACCGTGAGTAGAGGACCTAATTTGAAAAGAACAAGCTCAGAGGAAGCCACGTCTTGCCCTCTCGTTAAGGAGGGTCCTGCTCCTCCCTTCCTGTTGTTTAAAGAGTGTGAGGGTCCTTGGACTTTCAGGGACTTCCCTCCTCACACCACATCTATGTACTTGCCAAAGACAGGGATGAGGCAAGACGTCCTTCTGAGGCCTGGCCGATTCTGAGTATTTAGAGAGGTCTGGTGTACCCGACTCAGTCTCAGGGTGGGGGGCGGGATGTTCTGTAGCCAGTCTGTGCTGTCATGGGCCCTCTCATCTAGAGCCACCTCTGTTCTTCTTGCAGTATATGCCCCTTCTGAAAATCCCACCTGAATTCCACTTTGCCTCCTTTCCTTTTTCCCTCTTTGCATGGTTTGTGGGTACAGACAGTGGAATCTGAGAATGGAAGCTACTCAGCCTGTCTTGGGCGCCATTGCTGGGCTCAGGGTAGTGTACTGAGTGGGTTAGACTCAGGTGTGAGGGGAGGCTGGCAGGCTGGGAACAGAAGGGGACGCCCCTATACTCCTGTATTCTGTCCTCTGGTGCACAAGCAGCGGGAGGCTGAGGCTGGGCTGGGCTGGGTTCGGATGCTCACTTTCCATGCAGCAGCATTTCATTGCGCAAAACCATCTTTCCTCTCCCTTTGCCCCTGTTGCCCACGTTCCCTTCGTCCCACCCCAGGGTGGGACTGAAGAGCTGGAAGAAAGCAGTCATTGTACCCTCCCAACGATTCCCCTGGAAGGTCTCCACTCTCCTCTGGGCTCCTCCTTGCCTAATGCAGGGGGTCACCGCTGGAGAAGAACCGCTACTGTCCTCGATGTGTCCCAAGCCTGGAGCAAATTCACCCTCTTAGCCCACCCACCCATGCCACAGGAATTGTTTCCTGGGTTTATTTGAGGCTCACCAGATATAGTTGGCTCTGTCTGTCGGAGGTGTTAGCCCTTCTACTTTCTTTCTCATCCCACCCTGTATGCCCTTTTGTGTCTTTGCTGTCCCCCCTCCTTCCTACCACCCATGTGCATGAGCAGTTACGCAACTAAACCCTGGGACTTCGCAGTCAAATGAAGCCGAGCTTCCCACATCCCCTTCAGTTTGCCATGAAATGATGTGGGGTTTCCACTGTGTGTCTGTCGTCACCTCTTTGTCTTTTTTTCCTAACCCCGGTCTCATACTTGTATACAATAATAACAGTTGTACTTCACCAAAGGCATGTGGCGTATTTACCAATTTCATGTATTCTGAACGAAGGCAAAAAAATACAAATTTCTACCACTACACCGACTTGGTTGTTGTTTGGGTTGGAGGACCTGAGCAGAGGGGGAGGAGAGGAGTGCTGTTTATTTCTAGGAGCCTGATGTTGCTTTAGGCTGGAGGGGGGGCTTATGTGTGTTGGATGGTCTTCTCAAGATTAAAGATCTGTGTGTTGGCAAAGGAAGTGGTCTCTGCTCTCAGCATTCATGTCTGAAGCAGCCCAACTCTTCCAGGTGCTAGTGAGAGGAAGTGACAACAGGAAATTGAGTGGGGATCTCATACTGGCAAACAACTGCACGTTTCTCAGAGATCTGTCTGCCTCCTTTCCTCGTGCCGAGTTCCACTGGGCCGATTAGGCCGAGTTTAGAAACGAATAACAAGAAAAATCTCTCCCTTGCAGGCAGGGGAGAGGAGTTTGTAGGTATTCTGAAACACCCAGCAACTGTCTAAAGGAGCAGAACCTTAACTACAGCTCTAGGTTACACAGAGCAGCTGGGATGGATCCCTGTGGCTGCCTTTGAGGGCCTTTGGTTCATACCTTGAACGCCTAGGCTTGGGGACACAGTTCTGTTGGGTCCAGCATGGGGAAAGACAAGAAAGGGGAAAAGCATTGCCTCCAAGGACACAAGGGGCTTTTATTTGGACAGAGTTCAATGTCTGTGTGTGGCGGCCCAACCCTGACCCCTCTGCCCCACTGTCCTGCACTTGCTTCTTTCTCAGTTTCTTCCCATTTTCTTTTCCTACCATTGCACCTCAAATCTGGCTCCGGTTTGAACCTCCACCCAAACTTCTTGCTGCCCTCCTGCTGCCCTCTCACCTCTTCGCATTTACTGTGTAGCGAAGGGACACGACGAAGGAAGGCGCAGTCCTGCACATATTCAGAGCCAGTGGCCCCATGATCTGTGCTTTCTTCATGCTTTTCTTGGGGTCTTTCTGGGCCCTGGGCCTTGGCTTGGAGTCCTTCTGGGAGAACGCAACTACTCTTTCTTTTTACTCTGAGGCAGTAGACTGGCTACCAAGAGGGCCTTGCCATCTTCAGGGACTTTGGGTGAGGTAGCTAGGAGAGAACAAGAGGGAGTAAGATTGGTTTCAGCTGGGGTAACCTCAAAAGCTGGGGGTTGTAGTGGGGGGCTGGCTGGAACTTGGATGCTTGGGCTTCATCCCTGGTCTGGGCGGGGAGGCGGTTAGTGGAGGCCGGTCTATGAGTGAGGTGGGTCAGGGGCAGAGCTGAGGGCAGCCGGGCTCCTACCTTGCCATCTCTGAAGCCCCAGGTACAGCAGTGCAAGAAGGAGGAGGCCGCTGGCAAAAAGGATTCCAAAGGCCGTCGTTCTCTGCTCTGTAGGTGAGAAGGGTGGAGGCAGGAATGTGTGTGCGCGTTCCTCATCCAGGAGCTCACGTCAAGTGTTCCGCTGTCACGCAGGAACTGGGCACACAACAGCATTCTGCCTGCTTAAGGTTGTTGGATGCTGGTATGACAATTAAACTGGAATTGTATAAATATCAGGGGAGTGACCTGAGCTGAAAGAAAACTGTGGTTTTGGGGACGCTTACTGCTTAGTGAGCCACCAAACAATAATACCCAGTGCTCCTGAATGTTTGCATCCTAGATATGGATTCTTTTTGTTTAAAAACTTTTAATAACTCTCTCTGGCTTCAGGATGAAATTCCAGCTTGAAGGCCCATTGGGATCGGCCACTAATACAGTTGAGGGTTTGAAGCTCTAGGGTAACCGGGCTGCCTATTTTTCACATTTTACCTTTTACCACTTATTAGGTAGGTGACTTTGGGCAAATTACTTAACACCTGTCAGTGCCAGTTCACTCATCAACACAAGAGGAGTCACGATCATACATGAGATCATACATCTAAGTGCTTCCTATAGTGCTCGATTCATGTAAATGCTCAGTACGTGTAGTCACCTCTCAAGCTTTAGGCCACTCCCCCCTTTTCCCGCACACCCTTGGCTCTAACTGTGCAGCCCCCCAAATTCTCTTTAGGCTGCTTTATATTTGGCCTTCACACAAGCCATTCTTTCTGTTGTGGTGTTTCCTTCCCCCCTAGAGCTAGCTAACTTGGTTTGCATCCCCCTTTCCCTCTTCCCAGGTCACCTTGTCCGCCTGACTAATTGGTCCCTCCAACTGGACTAAACTCAAGGGCAGGATCAGGAATTGTTCAACCTTGATCTCCAGCACAGCACCTGGTGCCCTGGCACCTGGGTGTACCGAAGTCTCAGAACGTGTGGTAGCAGCTATGGAGGCTGCTACCTTGGGGAAGAAGAAGCTGGGATTGTGAACAAAGTCTGGTGGGAAGCAGCACAAGACCAAAGATGAGCTGGGGGTAGGAGAGCCATGAGCCCAGGATAGAGGTGGAGAGAGAAGAGTACCCCAGTACCTGGTGGGGCAACCCAGACCCTGGCCTCAGTGGGCTTGTCCAGGGAGACGTGGGTGACCTGACAGGTGTAAGTGGCACCTGCAGGGCCAGGTTCTGCTGTCAGGGAGGAGGAGATGCTGTAGGTGCCTCTTGGGCTTTCCCGGAGGCTGGAGAAGGAGGCATCAGAGACTGGGACTGGGGCTCCACCCAGCTCCTCTCGGGTCCACGTCACAGTCACACCCAGAGGATAATAGCCCACTATGTTGCAGGTGAGGGTGGGTGGCAGAGCTTCATTTGCCAGACGCAGTTGTACTTTGGGGGAAGCTGGAAGAAAATGAGTAAGATTCCAGAGGGATCAATGGGACAGCACAGGAGCCGGAAGCCTTCTGTTCCTGCTGAGAGTGAGACAGGTTATGGAGGCTGAAGTTTCATCAGCGGAGTGCCAAGGGATGAGTGAGGGGTCCACCCTGGATGCAGGCCATAAAGGGGTACATCTCCCACAGGTAATTGAACAACAATGGTAAAACCAACTAAAGGCTGGCTTGCTTCTTATCACTGCAAGCCAGTGGTTTCAAAGGGTCTCAGTGAGGGAGTTCTCGTCCGGATCAGGTCCGCTGCTGCTCCTTTAGTGTGTGCGATCAGGGCAGCCAGCCAGGGCAGGGCCGCGGAGCCTGGGCCGAGGAGGCTCCTGGTAGACTTCTGGAGTGTGACAGGAGACAGTCTAATGCTGTCCACACTTACAGGATGGAGCTGGCATTTAGGTTGTGGGGACATGGCTGCCTCTCAGGAAAAGTACCCTTATATTTGGGTTCCACTCTGGACAACACCCACAGTGAGCATATCCTTTCCCCTCTCCCCCAGCTCAGCGAATTCTGGCCTCACCTTGGATGTGGAGCTGGATGATTTGTTGAGCTTGATACAGAGAAGTGGTGACCTGGCAAATGTAGGCCCCCTCGTCCTTCAGAGTGAGGTTGGGTAGGTTGAGGGAGGCATCCCCGGCCATGAGGAGCTGCTCAGGCCCCAGGGTAGCGCCCTCTCGCTTGGCCTGCCCCTGCCCCGTGGTCCAGCTGTACACCAGCTGGCCACTGCCCTTATGCTGTAGCCGCCACTCCACTCTGGTGAGGTCCAAGCCTGGTGCCATGGAGAAGCTGCACTGCAGGGAGGCTGAGGACCCCAGCGGGAAGTTCAGGGATGGGGTATGAGTTGACACTTGAAGCTCCACTGTGGTGAGAGAAAGAGATCCCTCTGAGCGGTGGGCATACATCCACCCCTGCCACCTTTCCTGGACGGTGATGCCAGGTGAGCTCATTCATTTCCCATTAGATGGAACCCCAACAACATGGGGCTTTGGAAAGTGTGGCACACGTGGTAACATTAGCTAATTTGGAGTTGTCCCTGGATAATCTGATGAAAGCTATGGACTGCTCACCAGGAACACACACATGCAAAATTATGGGTTACTATTGCTCTCGGGCAAGAACTGCTGGAATAGCAGAAAAAATTCTGGACCCCTGGTTCTTTCACGTTATAGCTCTGGGACCTTGGACAAGTCGCTTAGTGTTGCCAGGCTCCCCTGCTGAAGGCAAGGCTGCTGTGAAGACTAAGGAGTAAGGGTGTAAAAAGCACACAGTCAGAGTATTTGCACCAGCCATGCTGAACCTAAATCTAATGAGGAAAAGAATCAGACAAATCCAAATGGTGGGGGCCTGGGCCCTTCAAAAATGTCAGGGCTATGAAAGACCGTTGTGGGGTAAAGGAGCTAAAAACACAAAGACACCTAATGCAACAATGCATGATCCTTGTTTGAATCCTGGACTTTAAAAAACCAAAACCGAAAACCAAAAGGCTATAATGAACATCGTTGGGGCAAGTTGGAGAAGTTTGAACTCGGACTATATGTTTGACAGTATTACTGTATTCAAAATATTGATACTTGAGTATGATGCCCAGTAGTGTAACAAGCGGTAGGTCGGGGGAGATGGGAAGAGGCTGCCCTAGCAAATATGCTCTTAAATTCTCCACACACTGCACCCCTTACTGTCTGTACCACGGGAGAACACTCCCCACCTTGGTCTGCCGAGGTGATGGTTCTGTGATTATGAAGGAAAATAATCTTGCCTTTGGTTGTAAACCACATGTTATACATGACAGTGTTTTGGGGTGAAGTGTTGCTATTTTTGCAACTTTCAGTGAGTTCAGGGGATATGTGTCTATCTATGTGGCATAGATAATGTGGCAGAATGTTAACAATTGGTGGACCTGGCTGAATGCTCCATGGGTGTTAACTATATTACTCTTTCACCTTTTGTAGGTTCATTGTATCCAAAATAAAAAGGGAGTATCGGGCTGTACCAGGGCTCCGGTTTACACTGGACAGACACGAGGCCTTCTCTTTTCTGACATAGCAGAGTTAATTTAGGTTGGACCACAGAAAGGTCAAGTGTTCTGGGGCTTTCTGACAATAGATGGGTAGTTCCCTAATCTTTGGACTTGGTTGTCTCTTTTTGGAGATAAAATACTGGATTCAGTGAACCCTGGAGAAACCTATCACCATGTTCCCGATTTCCCGTGCCCTCTGGGATGTACCGTGTTGAAGAGGGCAAGAGCTGGGTTTTACTAATAACGGGGCATGAACAAACTCTGTGTCCCTGTGCTTTGCTCTCGTCAAACACCAGACCAGACTGGCACTGCACTGGGAGGAAACGCGTCTGGCCCGCTAAGACCGCTTGAATGGTATACATGAGTAGAGCACCACAGGTCTTACTCCTCAGGCAACGCATTAAGGGGAAAATTGTCCCCATTTTGGGTCTTTCGGAAGAAAGGACCGAGGCCGAGGGGACACCCTGAGATGACTGATTGGGATGGAGGTGGGCTTGTTCCCTTCCTCCTATCCTTCCATCTCTGGACACTCAACAAAACAGAACTTTTTGCTACTTTTCATTTTCTCACCTGCAGTCAGCACAGTCCCCTGGGGACTCTGGGGTAGGTGCACCGTGGGGTGCAAGACAGCCACATTCTCAGCATCCCCGAGAGTCCTCATCACTATGGAGACACTGGGTCCCCCTCCAGACACCTGCATATTGGTCATGAACCAAGCTGCTGTCTCCACAGCGGCCTCTTGTCTGGCCTGGAGAAAATAGCGGGAGATCTCACAGGTCACCTCCGTCTCGCTGCAGTCAGCGTGGAGCAAGGCCTCTGCGTGGGGAATCTGTACCAGATTCACTGGGCGAGAAGGGCGGCACAGAGGTTGGGTTAGATGGAGCCCATGGGAAGCAGATGTAGGTGGGTGTGCTGAGAACTGGGCTGTTCCAATGGAGGGAGCCCAGAGGACTGGGACACGGGGTGGAAGCTCTTACCTGAGGCCTCAAAGGTAACAGGTGGGCTGTCTTTGGCCAGCGTGCTCAGTTGGAAATCGGTGAAGCCGTCCAGGGAGCCATCATCCAGCACTGGCACCTGTCTCAGCACCAGCAGGGCCCTCACCATGTCCTTTCTGCTGGCAAACCCTCTGTGGTGCTTGCCCTCCTCTACCAAGAAGCAGTCCAAGACCACGTCCACTGCCCGCCATTGCTTTTCTGCTGCAGGGCAAAGACTGGGTTGAAGCCACACCTTCCTACCCAGAAGGCTGTTTTCCTAGCTCACTCCCTACCCCCACCTATGGAGCCATCAAAGGTAAAAACTGTCCTCCAGGGTCCCAGCTGTCTCATCTCTTGTCATCCTCCAAACCAGCTTTCTGGGAAGCACCTGCCATTCTAGGTACACACTTCTCGGTGTGAATTATTTAAAGTCTTGGGTTTGCCTTGCTCAGACAGGTTTATGTTTTTACTTTTATCTCCAACCATCGAATGAGAAACTATCTTTAAGCAAAGGAATTCTCAGCAAAGCATATAAGTGAGCAAAATTGCCACTGGGAGAGAAGCAGGACATTTGTGCCGTCCAGGGGTGCTGACAGCCATCTTCTCAATTTCCAAGCACGCCCACAGGTACTCTGCTTTCTGCCGTAACCTATGGCCTTCTCTTCTCCCGCCTCTGGGTTACCTTCCTAGTGATTTCCTAGCTGGGGAACCCCTTCCTCTTCTGAAGCTATCCCCTCTCCTGTAGGTCAGCAGCCCCCACTGCATTCACTACAAAGGGCCCCATTTTCTTCATTTGACCTTGTTCCCATGGTTCTCAGTCTCTCTCCCTAACACAAGGGGTTCCTCTGTCAGTCACAGAGCCTTTCTCCCATTGGGCTGGGAAGCGATTGGCACCCTTCCCCTTCTGGTGCTTCCCCAGCCCACCCCTTCGCTCCTGCCTGCTCCCCACTCACCAGTGTCTGCCGCTTGGGACAGAGCCACGCAGAGCAGCAGGCACCACCCCTCGGTGCCCATGGGGTCTGCTCTCAGGCCCCTCCTCCTGCTCTTCTCCACAGCCGCTCCCTGCTGGAGAAGAGGGATCTTTCCAAATACCCCTTGGTGGCCGGCAGCCTGTGGGTTTCTCTTCTGTCCTCGACCTACTTTCACTTTCCCTTTGAGGAAGCGGCACTGCTGCCGCCTTTGCCTCTGGGTGAAGCCATTTCTTGCTGGTGCCAGAGTCCTGTTCACTGTTCTCCTTTCCACCCCACCCCCCACCCCCAGAAATCCCCGGGTGATTTCAAGACCTGACTTCACTGTATACACCCTTTTGCTTCCCACCAGCCCCAAGAAAGTGGAGATGCAGAGAAAAGGAGGTGGTGAGAGGAAGGGAGAGCCTGAAGCTAGAGGCAGGAACCCCCATAGTCTGGGAGCTTTTTTTGATAATCTGTCAGTACCACACCTCCCTGCTCCCCCGCTGGCCACGCCCCAACACGAGTCTGCGGGGGAGAAAGCTCCTCCCTCAGATCCCTGGTCCAAGGGGAGGCTGGGAGTGGCCCCTGTAGTAAGCTTGGAATTTCAGAGAGAGGCAGTGTGCATCAGGCTGTCACTTTATTTTGCAAAGGTTCTAAATACAGCACGTGGGGCTTTCGTAGGCTTTACAACTGGAACCCCAGGCCCCCTCCAACACCGAGGTGAAGCTGGCTGGGCCAAGACACATCCTGCTTCCCACCCTGGTCCTCCCGTGGGTCCTCGTCACTGCCAGTCTCAAAGGTGCTTTCTCAAGTCTGCACACAGGAAAGAGTCCTGATGAGAGCATGCTATGAGATTGGGAGTGCCAGGTCTCACTGCTTCTGGACGGTCAGTGGGCTGTGCTGGAAGCTAGGCCTTTGTTGCAGTGGTGACCCCTCTCTGGGGACTGCTGGCTCAGAGGTAGGAGGCAGGCTCAGGTTTTCGGTAGTCCTCCTGGATGGGGATGGCTTCACCTTCCTCCTCCCTGGGACAGCTGTAAGGACAGGGCTCAGCAGGCGCCCCTGGATTTTCTCCTTTGTCTGCAGAAACAGAAGCAGATGAATCTTGGCCAATGGTCAGGACGGGGTGAAGGGTGAAGGGAGAAGAGACAAGCAAAGGAGGTAAGCTTGGGGGAGGGTTGTCAGGAGGGTTTCAGCTGAGAGGAAGACTAGGCAGGAACGAACCAGGACTGGTAAAGATGGAGCTCGGGAGGCTTCCATGAGGTCCCAGGCATGGGTGGCAGGGCTGAGAAGGTGGGCTGGGGTCAGGGACAGGACTGGAGAACTGTACTTGGTCTCTTACTTAGTCCATATTTTCTTTGTTGATGGAGGAACAGGGCTCCGACCACGGTGAGAACAAGAAACATTCCAGACAGGATCACAAAGACGCGGATGCATTCTGAGCTGCACTGGGACCTCTGGGCTGTGGTTGGCGGGGGCCACACAAGAGTTTTTGGGGAGGACTTACCCTTTGACTCCCCTGGGTCCAGCCCTCCCATCATCCCTGCCTCTCTCCTTCCCGCCTCCTTATCCCCTCTCCCCCACCATTGCACCAAGTCCTGTCCTCATCCACAGACTCTGCTCTTCCTCTTCTTATCTGCACTCCTAGTTACTTTCTGGCTGGCTTCTCTCTTGGACTCTCCTGTATGCATTCTCTCTTGGGGTGGGGAATGTGGAGAAAACTCACGTGGCCAATGAGTGGAGAGAGCTGGGGCAGGTGGGCTGAAGTCAGCCAGAGTCTGCGCATGCCTGGCTGTCCTGGCCTCCAGCACTTCTGGGAAAACAGAGACTGGGTGAGTCAGGAAAAGACTGGGCTGAAGGCTGAAGAGGCCTGAGAAGCACTGGCTGTGATAGAAAGGCAGAGATAGGCCTACCAGGCAACTCACGGGGGTGGGCACAGAAATGGGGGTGCTGCTTGAGGGTGACCCTTACCCCAAGTGACTGGACTCATTTTTCCTGGAACTTACTTTTGGCATAAGGTAAGTGGGTGGGTTGTGGGTGTGGGTCTGGGGCCTGTGACAGACGGATCGGCGAGGGGCCTGGAGCGGGGTCACAGTCGGTGCACTCCTTGTCCCTGCACTCCTGGCCCTTGGGGCAGGCACACACGGTGTTGGTGGTGAGGGTGCAGTTTCGAATGACATGACCTGGGGACAGAGGAGGTCAGAGGAACACAAGACACTCAGGCCTCAGAGACCTTGCAGGTCTCCTTGCTTAATCCCCTCTCCCAGCCTCCACCCAGGCCCACCCCAGCCCTGCAAAGGCGGCCTGTCCCTCACCATCGCCCAGCACCTTTGCCATTAGTGTTATTGTTACTAAGGAAAAATGTGCGCCTTTTAGAAAATTCATGGTTCCGAAATAGACACTATGAAAAGTAGAAACAACTTACATGATTTTTCTCTTACTGAGACTTTTACCATTGAATTACAGTATAGAGAGGTAGACACATTGCAAGTGTAACGTTTGAGAAATCGGTACCAATTGGACTCAGGTGTAACCAGTGCCAGGTGGAACGGAAGGTACGTAACCAGTAGTGTTATTATCCCTTTTCAAGAATAGCCACTAGCCTGATTTCCTAGCACCGTAAGTTCGCTTTGCCTGTTTTGTTTTGTAATATATACGTGGAATCATGCATATGTACACCTTTGTGTCTAGCTGCTTTTACTCAACTCTTTTGAGACTAACCCATATTAGTGAGTGTAAGTGCAGATCACTCATTCTCATTGTACTGTGAATGTTGTGTGAATATACCACATTTTTTATTCCTCTGTTCTACTGTTTTTTAAAAAAAATTTTTTTAAAGAGAGGGGAAGGGAAGGAGAAAGAGAGGGAGAGAAACATCCGTGTGAGAGAGAAACGTTGATTGGTTGCCTCTCCTACACGCCTCGACTGTGGACTGAACCCACAACCCAGGCACGTGTCCTGACCAGGAATTGAACTGCTGATTTTTTCTTTACAGGATGACACCCAACCACGTCACAGCAGTCAGGGCTCTTCTATTCTACTGTTAGTGTGCATTTGGGTAGTTTCTGGTTTTTTAGCAATTAGAAATAGTATTCCTATGGTCCCTGATAGGTTTTTTTCAACTTTACTTGAGAATAACTTGATTACTGACATCCACTGCCTTTAAGTATACATTTTATTCAAGTGTAGAGGTCAGGTGCTGGGTAGCTGCTGATCAGTTATACCGTGGGCGGGGGGGTATCGGGGTGCTGGACTGGGTTAGGCTCACAGATGGTCGGGGTTGAGAAGAGGAAGGTGATTCCGGGGGAGACAACGACACCTGGATGTGGGCCAGGCTTGAGCGGGAGCCTGGTGGGGCCTTCGAGCAGTGCACGCACGGGGACCTGGAGAAAGGAGCCCTGACAGGTGGAAGAGGGGGGCTGAAAGGGAGGTTGGAGGATGCCAAAGACTGCCACCAACTCTGACAGTCTGCCTCAGTGTTTGCCTTTTATCAGGGAAAGGGGGACACAAATTCCTTCGCGTCATCCTTATGCCCCCCTGGCCTCTTCTTTCTGAATTCCGACTCATTGCTACTAGAATTTGGTTTCCTGTGGCTTGCCAGGAATGGAGAGCCCACCTGGATGAGGATTTGCAAGGGAAGAACAGGAACAGGGCAGTGGGGTGGTGGTGGAGAAGGGAAGAGGCAGGCAAAAGAGTAGAGGACCGCAGAGGGGGTGATCACGAGGGTGTCTGCCAAAGGGAGAGGAAGGGCTAAAGAAGGGGCTGGGATTGGATAAAAATGGACGAAGTGCCATTGTTTCCAACGATGAGTGTCCAGAGACCTGAGCATTCTTTCCACCATGTATAACCTGTGCACAAAATTCCAGGCTGATATCTGGTACATCTCCATCTTACAGCTGGGAATACTGAGGTGGAAGAGGATCGAACTCATTCAGCCTCCCCCCAGTGCACCCCCTCAGCCCGGCAGCCAGGTGCTGCCCGAGCGCTCTGGGGAACCTGTGGGCTGTGTCTCACAGAGAAGGGTTATGGATCGGGCTGCTTGGAACATACTGGAGGGAGTCTAGACTGGCTCAGTACTGGGAAAAGTCTTTCTGGTGGAGCCTGCAGAGTGAGTGGGGCAGGTTTCAAAAAAAAATTTTTTTTTCCAACCCTGCTGGGGTTGCTGTCAAGAAGGGGAAAACATCCGTTAACAATCATTTTTAAGTTAAGTGGACTGAAGAATACTTCTTGTATATTTAAGATGTTGCGGTTTGATCTGCAATGGCAAAACCTTTTTTGCTTAGTTAGTTTTTTAAAGTGTACACAGTATTAAAAGCCTAGTGAGACCTAACATTTTACAGCCAATGAGTGAAGTAGGTCCATTAAGTAGTTCTCACATGTGTCCTGCTGCAGGACGTTTGTTGAAAGGGTCCGCTTTAAAATCTACTCTGAACACAGGCACGTCGTTTCTGAAATTCTAGCTAAAATGGGGAACTAATAAAAGGATTTTACACAGCCCAGATTTTACACTTCTTTAAAAAAATGAAATTGCAAAATAAGAAAAACGCAAGCCACATGCACATGCATTTTCCACAGTTGACTTTTGTGCAAGTAAAGGTTGTTATCCTATATCCCAGAAAGATGTATTCAAAGTTCCAAACAGATGTCCACGGCAACCCAGCCAGTTCAAATGTGTGGGGGGAGGGATGGGTTGTTGCTTGGCTGAAATTGGGGTCTTAAAGCTACTTCCCTCTTTTTATCACCTTCATGCCAGTCCTGGACTCATTCTCAGCAGTCGCTCAAATCTTGTTCACCCCTTCCATAAACGCTAGAGTTCTCCCCACCACATCAACATACCCGCTCCCAGGGCACTCCATTTCCCAGCACTGGCTCCACTTGTAGCCTTGAAGCAACCGACACTCTGACTCTCCCCCCACTTTGCTCCTCTGCACCCAGCTCTCCCATCTCACCAGAGTTACAGTGCCGACAGTTCTCACAGTGGGGCCGGGAGTTGTGGTCTGGTGAGTAGGAGATCCCTGGTACACACGGATGACACTGAGCAGCCTTTCTGTCCCCGTCACAGTGCTTCTTGAGGAACATTCCTGTGAGCAGAGGTCCAAGGTCAAGGCTCAAGGGAGGCTGCTTTTTGCAAAGTCAGTGCCTCTGGCGCTGCTGGATTCCTCTTCTTGCTGGAGCTAAGACTCACTTTCTGCTCCCCTTTCCCCCAAACCCAGTCCTCTCCCACACTCAGCTGGCCCCTGGCAAGGCCTCCTCTTACCTGGCTCACACATCTGGCAGCACCATTTTCCCTGAGCCCAGTAGTGCTTCTTTGGGCAGCCCTGAGAGGCTAGGGTAGCAGAGAGCCCCGCCAGAGTCACCAGAACCCACAGCCAGCAGGAAGGCAGCCAGGCCATGGCTCCTGCCCAGGGAGCTCTTTCTGTAGCTAACTGCTGGCCTGGGCGCTGGGTGCCGTTTCCTCCTCTTTCACCCCCTGGGCAACAGCTACAGGTCGTTGCTGTTGCCGTTGCTGTGCTTTAGGTGGCAAGCTAACCTTTGATGGCAGTTGAAGCTCTACCGTGGCTCTCTCTCTCTCTCTCTCTCTCTCTCTTTTTTTTTTTTAAATAGCAGCAACCTCTTACTCCTCCACCCTTTCCGCATGCTGGGTGCTGGGTGCTGGGTGCTGGGCAGAGCTGGTAGAGGCCAACGCTGTCAGAAGGAAGACCTGCTGCTCTTTGAAGTCGGCCCCTCTAACACGCAGCTTCTCTGTCTCTGTCTCTCTGGTGCTCATGAAGAATTTAACTCTGTGCCTGCCTCTCTCATAAAGTGTTGTGTGCTGTCACCCCCCTCCCCTGTTCGTGCACTCGTACGCAAGATGCCCACGCCGCCACCCTGTTCACAGTGTCCAAGCTCATTGGCATGTCCCCCTCTTTCAGTCACCACAGAGATAAGCTTCTTATTTCACAAGGACAAGCAGTTTAGAGAAGGAAGGGAAACCAGAACTGAGTACCTGAAACAGGGTCAGGTTTTATTTTTTTATCCTCACCAGATAACTTTTTTTTTCATTGCTTTTAGAGAGAGAGGAAGGGAGAGAGAGAAACATCAATGCAAGAGAGAAGCATCCATTGGTTGCCTCCTGTGCTCACCAAGACCAGGGATCATAGGTGCCCAGTCCTGGGATCATACGCGCCCAAACCGGGGATTGAACCCGCAACCTAGGTATGTGCCCTGACTGGGAATTGAGCCCACAACCCTTTGGTTATGGGACGATGATCCAACCAACTGAACTGCACCGGCCAGGGCCAGGGTCAGGTTTTAGACTTTTTCAGATTTGGGGAAGAAACCAGCACCACAGGACACCTTCATGGGGCTGGGGCAGCAGTCACAGTCAAGCACAACGTCTCTGCAGCAAAACTATTGAATATTTCAACTAGGTGGAGTGAGCAATGACTATAACTAGCCTTGCTTTGCCTCAGCTGAGGTCTGATTTTACAGACAAAAGAGCCTGCTATGCAAGTGTTAGAATGGTAGACAAGGGACTTACACATGTGGCACGCTCTGCGCTAGGAGACCTCATATGGTCTCGTTTAGTCGTCCTGCCAGTCTGTGATACAGGTATTACCCTCTGCCCATCGGTCCTTCCCTCCTCACCCCACTGTCACCTTTATTTTCCCCTTCCTGCCTCTGGCTGTGTCAGTCACTGATGTCCTGAAGCCCCCAGGGCATCTCCCCTACAAGACTTGGGCACTGGGATTAAAGGTCAATGCCAGTGGGTCATCTCTTCCCTGTTTCTATTCTTTCACTTATTTAATTTTATTTTTTATGCTTACCCAAGGCCATGCTTATTGATCTTAGAGAGAGAGAGAGAGGAAAGGAGGGGGAGAGAGAGGGAGAGAAACATTGATGTGAGAGAAAAACATTGATCAGTTGCCTCTCATATGTGCCCCAACCAGGGATCAGGCATGTCCCCTGATCAGGAATTGAACTGGTGACCTTTCTGTCCATGGGCCAACGCTCCAACCAACTCAGCCACACTAACCAGGGCTCATTTCTTCCCTATTTCTGTGGTCTTGAGAATAGTGGAAATAACTGGACTTTCCCCTCTTTGAGTCCTGGAACACATGGGTCAGATGGCCTCCCCACCTCCTTTCCCTGAGGATTGAGGTGTGGGGTGGCTTACTTCTTTGGGCTATTTTTTGTTCAGGGGTTTTGCCGTTGTTTCCACGGGGCTCATAAAATGTCACACCCTGTGATCTCACATGTCAGATCTGTTCTCTGTCTCACTCTTCAGTTTCCTTTCTCTTCATTTTTTCCACCCTCCTGCCTTAACCCTGACCCCCTCTAGTCTTCAGGTGGGTCCTCTCAAGTGGGAAGCCACACATGGGTGTGATTTGAATAGTTACTTAAGAAAAACTATCCTTTTCACTGTTGGTCAGGGTGCCCGAGTTCCCCGCTCAGAGTGTTAACTTTGGGATTTGAGCGTCCTGCTGCCGCTGACAGCCTGCCCCATTCCCAGGCCATGGTCAGTATCTCCACTCTTAATCTTAAACATCAAGGAGGCCATGGAGAGATGGCATCCCCTGGGGATGGATGTGACCCTAGAGGAATGATGGGGAGTTAGGGACCTTTAAGGAGAAACTGGCTGAAGGGGAATTGGGGGACCCAGAGAACTAAACCTTGACTAGACCCTGAGCTGCTCACCCATGTGAGGCCTGTGTCCTCTGTGCCAAGGCCCATGTCCCCTCTTTTACTCATCACCCTGTCCGCGGGGGAGAGGGTAGGAGCAGGGTCGGCCTGGCTCTCCCTCTGATTGAGGGGAGGAAAGCCAGGTTCCTGGACCTTACTGTTCTCCTGCCTTCTGTGCTGTTTGCATCAACCTGTGGTGCGTGTTGGCTTCAGGCTGGCTTACTGGACAGTGCCTTCCTCTTGTCTATAGGCCCTGTGAGAGCAACCCGTTGACCTCGCCCTTAAAAATCTTCCATCACCTCTTTCTCTTTGAGGCTCAGCTTCTCCCCATACTTGTCTGGCACAGATATGAGGTGTTTTCACAACAGCTCCCTCCTTTTCTTGCGTCTCCAGAGACAGGCCCACAGAAACTTCTCTTTTGACGACTTCTATTACTTTCGACAGGCCCTGACCAAACCCTGAATCTGGAGCAGTGACTATAGCCTGAATGTCAGCTGGGGTCACCTGGCTCCTTAATATCTGCATAAGATACTCCTCACTTTCCAATGAGGGCAGGGCCTGGGCACTTTGGGGGAGATGGGGCTGTTGACTGGCACAAATCCCAATGGGTCCAGTGTTATGGTAGCCTCTGGTCCTGCTTCCTCTTTCAGCTGAAGTCTCATTTTTCCTTCTCTGCTCCTGGCTGTTCCCTGGCCTTTGCCCTGCCACAGGCCCCAAATTTGGGACACAGGGTTGGGTTTTCTTGAATTTTCCTCCAAACCACCTGTAAACAGAAGGTTGTTGATGTATGACAACATTTTTACTGAAGCTTTATACATCATAAGAATACAACTTAAAATTGCATTTTGCATATTCTTGTTCTTTTAAAAAAATTTTATTGTTCAATTACAATTGTCCTCATTTTCCCCCCATTACTCTTCCTTGCCCTACCCACCCCCGCCTCCCACATTCAGTCCTGCCCCCCAACCCGCATTGTCTTTGTCCATGGGTCCTATATACGTGTTCCTTGACTTGACTCTTCCTTTTCTTTTTCTCTCCCCCTTCCCCTCTGGCCACTGTCAGTTTTTTCTTTATTTCCATGTCTCTGGTTCTATTTTGCTAGCTTATTTTGTTAGGCTCCACTTATAGGTGAGATCATATGGTATTTTTCTTTCACTGCCTTGCTTATTTCACTTAGCATAATGCTCTCCAGTTCCATCCATGCTGTCGTGAAGGGCAGGAGCTCCTTTTTTCTGCTGTGTAGTATTCCATTGTGTAAATATACCACAGTTTTTTGGTTCACTCATTTACTGATTGGCACTTAGACTGTTTCCAGCACTTGGCTATTGTAAGTAATGCTGCTGTGAGCATTGGGGTGCATAGGTGCTTTTGAATTGGTGTTTCAGAATTCTTAGGGTATAATCCCAGCAGTGGAATTGCCAGGTCAAAAGGAAGTTCCATTTTTAGTTTTTTGAGGGAATTCCATACTGTTTTCCATAGCAGCTGCACCAGTCTGCATTCTCACCAACAGTGCACTAGGTTTCCCTTTTCTCCACAACCTCGCCAGTACTTGTTGTTTGTTGATTTATTTATGATGGCCATTCTGACCAGTGAGAAGTGGTATCTCACTGTGGGTTTTTTTTAAAGATTTTATTTCTTTCTTTCTAGACAGAGGGGAAGGGAAGGAGAAAGAGAGGGAGAGAAACATCAATGTGCAGTTGCCTGTCATGTGCCCTCTACTGGGGTGCTGGGGTTGTGGAACCCAGGCATGTGCCCTGACTGGGAATCGAACCAGCAACCCTTTGGTTCACAGGCTGCACTCAATCGACTGAGCTACACTAGCCAGGGCTTGTTGTGGTTTTAATGTGCATCTCTCTGATGGCTAATGATGCTGAGCATCCTTTCATATGTCCCTGGGCCCTTTGTATGTTATCCTTGGAGAAGTGTCTGTTCAGGTCCTTCGACCATTTTTTAATTGGATTGTTTGTCTTCTTGGAGTGGAGTTGCGTGAGTTCTTTCTATATTTTGGAGATCAAACACTTGTCTGAGGTATCATTGGCAAATGTATTTTCTCATATGGTTGGTCCCCTTTTCATTTTGCTGATGTTTTCTTTAGCCATGCAGAAGATTTTTAATTTGATGTAGTCCCATTTATTTATTCTTTCTTTTATATCCCTTGCTCTAGGGGACATATCAGTGAAAATATTGCTGTGTGGGATGTCTAAGATTTTCCTGCCTGTGTTCTCTAGGATTTTTATGGTGTCACAACTTATATTTAAGTCTTTTATCCATCTGAAGTTTATTTTTGTATATGGTGTAAGTTGGTAGTAGAGTTTCATTTTTTTGCCTATAGCTGTCCAGATCTCCTAACACCATTTGTTGAAGAGTCTATTTTTACTCTATTTTATGCTCCTGCCCCCTCTGTTGAATATTAATTGACCATAGAGACATGGGTTTATTTCTGGGCTCTCTATTCTGTTCCATTGATCTATGAGT
>PVKM010006495.1:0-44085 GCA_004027735.1 Carollia perspicillata | reverse complement strand
CTGGTTACCTCCAGATTTTCTGCTTAGATGAGAGTGCCTAAAGCCATTCTTTGATTTAGATTTTCAAAATTCATATAGTACTTACAAATTTACTAGACATTGTTCTGACTACTTTATAAATGCTAACTCTTTTAATACTCTTGACAATCCTACAAGGTAGTTACTAATATTTTATGGATAAGAAAATAGGTACAAAGAGTTAAATGACTTGTCCAAATTCACACATACAAAGTAATGGAGCCAGAATTCCACCTTAACTTCAGAGTTTTTGCTCTAATGCAACACTGCCTCAGGCTCCATAAAGGTCAATAACAAGTAGGGGTTTTTTTAAGTGTATTTTATTGATTACATAATTATAGTTTTCTCTATTTTCCCCTTTTATCCCCCTTCCGCCCTGCAGCCCCCCAACCCTCTAGCATTCCCACCCCCTTAGTTCATGTCCATGGGTTGTACACATAAGTTCTTTGAATTCTCTGTTTCCTATACCATTTTTGACCTCTCCCCATCTATTTTATGCCTACCAATTATGCTTCTTCTTCCTTGAACCCTTTTCCCCCTATTCTTCCCCACCCGCTCCCCACTGAAAACCCTCCATGTGATGTCCATTCCTCTGATTCTGTTCCTGTTCTGGCTGTTTGCTTAGTTTTTGTTTTCATTGTTTTTCTTTTTTTAGGTTCATTTGTTGATAAGCTATTGATATTTGATATTTGTTGATAAGCTATCAACAAATGAGTTTTGTTGAGTTTGTTGTCACTTTACTATTCATAGTTTTTCAATCTTCTTCGGTTTCTTAGATAAGTCCCTCTAACATTTCATATAATAAGGGCTTGGTGATAATGAGTAGTTTTGAGATAACAGTGACTTCCTCTGGTACATTCTTACTCAGACAGCCTTATAAGCAGCACCATGCTGAGAAAGGCCACTGTAGAGAAATGTAAATGCTATTTGTTGACGCTCAGCTTTCAGAAGCAACCAAGAGATGAAGCACAGGAAATGTTACAGTTATAAAACAGGAAGTAAATATTATCAGTCTCGACACTGTGAGAGTAAATGTGCAGATAGTAGAAGCTGGGAGGTAGAGATGGACAGCTGAGGAAAAGAATGGGTTATACTTTCCTCTTACAAAATCAGAAGCCAATAGTATGAACAGGAAGTTTCTGGAATAATAAATAAAAAGTGTACAAGTTTTAAACATAACTATATAAAGTAGTAAAACTAATGACATAATTATATTGAGAATAAATATACAGGGAGGAGGGAGTTAGAAAAGTGAGCTACATCCTCAGCTGTTAGAGGAGAAAACTGATTGATAATATCTACTATTGATTAATCAGGAAATGGCACTGTAAGCCTTTATTAGAAACTTTTAGGTTGCCTCTTCGATAGCTAAATGGATTAAAAGTAGTTGATCTGAGGAGTCAAAGGTCACACTAAAGACTTCATGTTTAGCATCCACCCAGCTGAATCATCTTGAAAAACAAAAACAGGATATTCCAGGATGGCTGCAGAGTAGCTGGAAGCTGTGTCTGCTCACTCCCAGCCCCAAACTGAACTTGCAGTTAAACTGTGGAGCAATCAACTTGAAAATCAGTTGAAGTGTAGCTGATCTAAAATTTTGTAAACAGGTGCACGGAGAGGGTGAGCCCTTGTGCAGACATGGCAACTGGGACGTCAGAGGGACACTGGGGCAGCAGAGCTCCCTCCCCCTGGAAGCATGGGGTCTCAGCCCTATGTGGGGATCCCCAATCCAGAGCAACAAGAGATGGGAAGGGAAGCTTGCATAGCATCAGGCAGTGGGAATCAGTGGGGATTTGGTCCACCTAGGAGACATGGAGCGCACCATCCCAGGGAAGGAGCTAGGGCATTGTTAAACCACCAGCTTGGCAAGTTCCCTCTGATGTGTGACTGCTGGAGGGGCCACCCACTGGCAGTACCCAGCTAGAGGAGGGGTCTGCTCTGTACACCCAGCAGTGACTTTGAGTGACTGTGTTCTCTGGAAGGACATTGGGCAGGGAACTGGTCAGAGTCTAGACTGGGTGGCTTGAGGAAGAGGACCAGTATTGCTGACCTCCAGCACAGTGGCAGTGCCCCTCCCACCACCTGCCCTGCCCTGCAGTCTTTGGAGGCAAAGTCATACAGCACTGAGCTGGGAATTTGACTCTGCCCTGCTTGGTTAGACAGCACTGGGGAGCTGGACATTTGGCCCATTCAGACCCCCAGCGGAGCTGGGCATTTCAGCCCTGCCCTCCTGTTGCTGGCCCCACATGAAAAGATTGGAGTGCCAAGCAGGCCTGATTTTTTAAAATCCCCTTCTGCTTGGTGGTAGTCCAGGCATGGCAGCAAGGCACACAAAGCTGGGTTTTTGTGACTATGTCTCCCAGGTGGGCGTCTGTCTGGAAGTCTGATGGGCATGTGCTAGACTCTGCCACTGCATTATGGGGAAACAGAGCCAAGCTTTGCAGAGACTTCAGCCAGTACAACCAACAAGGGAAGAGGAGGTGCACACTCCCCCTCCTACAGGAAATGAGCATACTCCCCAGGACTGAATCACTCCAGCTAGATTCCCAGATACCCATACTGACTGAGCTTCTATAGCAAAGGGAGAACAGTAAAGTAGGGGTCCTTCAAAAGGCGAGACAAGAGGCAGACACAACCTCTGAGATCTGGAATCCCCACCTGCTGGTCTACACTCTGACAAGCTGGCCAAGGGCCAGCAGGGACAGTGTCTGACATTGGCTTGCAACGCAAACCTCTCAGGAGGCTCAGACCCATGCAACAAGTGGCCAGCTTCAGACAACACTGGAGCAGGATCCAATGGGCTTCACAAACAGCTACCCACAGGGCCACCGCAGCAGGCTCAGCAATCTGCTAAAGAGAACCACACTTTTTAAAAAATCTTATTATTTTTTCTTTTCTATTTCATTTTTTCTTCTCTTTTTCTTTTCATGTCTCTTATTCTTTCTTTCCATTTCTTACTCCATTTTCTCTATTTTTTATTTTTCCCACATTTTCATTTCCTATTCTTTATTTTATTTTTCTGAACATATATTTTTTATTATTTTAATTTGTATTATTTTTTTCTATCTTTTCTCTTCCTTCTTTCCTCCTTTCTGTTTTTCCCCTCTCTGATTCTTTTTGAGTCTTGTCTTTTATTATTCATTTTTCTTTCTTTCTTTGTTGCTTTTTTGTCTCCTTTTTCTTTTTGTCTTTTGATATCTTCACCAGAGGACTTTTTTTTCATTGTTTCAGAGAAAAAGGAAGGGAGAGATGAAGAGAGAGAAACACTGATGCGAAAAAGAAGCATTGGTCAGTTGCCTCCCACATGTGCCCAGGCAGGGGATTATACACACCAGGACTGAGGAATGAACATGTAAACCAGAAATGTTCCCTGACTGGGAATTGAACCCACAACCTTTCAGCTGTGGGATGATGCTCCAAACCAACTGAGCTGCCATGACCAGGACTCTTTTCTTTTCTTCTTATTTTTTTTTATTGTTTTTGTTGGTGGTGGTGGTTTGTATCTTTTGCTGAGTTGTTTTTGGTTTTGTTTTGTCTTGGCTTCTTTGGTTCTGTCAGCACCTGTACAACAGTTTGCACAACACAGTCAGGTTTGAGCCTCACAGTTAAGCAGCCTGAGAATCAAGCCCACCCATGAATGGGACAACAGCAATCAAGGTAGGTAAAGGTGGAAGAGGGCATAAGGGGGAAATAGTCATGAAAAAAATAAAATTTAAAAGAGTATTTTAATTTAAAAAAATTACAACAAGAGGGCCTACATAACCCACACGAGGGTAATTCCTAGAGCGCCCAGCTCAGAAGATCAAAGAGATTGCACCACTGGGTGCCCCAGGACACCTACAACTGAAGGCCATGCCCCCCAAGTCTGGGAGTACTAGGAGTTCTATTTAATACACAGAAACAAACACAAAGATACGGCTAAAACGGGGAGACAAAGAAACAGGATCTAGATAAAAGGACAGGAGGAATCTCCAGAAAAAGAGCTAAATGAAATGGGGCAAAGCAATTTACCAGAATCTGTTCAAAGTAATGGTTATAAGGATGCTTATTGGCATGAAAAGGGACATAGATACTATGAAAAATAACCAGTTGGAAATGAAGAAAAACATATCTGAAATAGAATACACTGGAAGGAATAATCAATAGGTTGGATGAAGCAGAGGATCAAATCAACAAATCAGAAGACAAGGCACAAAAAAGCAATCAGATCATCAAAAGAAAAAGAGAATTAAAAAGCAGGAGGATAGTTTAAGGGATGTTTGGGACAACATGAAACACAACAACATCTGCATCATAGTGGTACTAGAAAGAGAAGAAAGAGAGTGAGTGATAGAGAATCTGTTAGAAGGAAAAAAATGACAGAAAACTTCTCTAATCTAATGAAGGAAAAACTCATACAAGATCAAGAAGCACACACAGTGTCCAATGAAGACCCACACCAATACACATCACACTTAAAATGGCAAATGTTAAAGACTTGGAGAGAATTTTGCAGGCAGCAAGAGAGAGGCAGTTAGTTTCCTACAAGAGAGTTCCCATAGGGCTGTCTGCTGATTTATCAACAGAAATACTACAGGCCAGGAGGGAATGGCATGAAGTATTCAAAGCAATGAACAGCAAGGATCTGAAAACAAGAGTGCTCTATCCAGCAAGGCTATCATTTAAAATTAAAGGTGAAATAGACAGGTTCTCAGACAAAAAAAAAAAAAAAAAACAGTTAAAGGAGTTCATTACTACCAAACCAGCATTGCAAAAAATGTTAAAGGGACTGCTATGAGAAGAAGAATAGAGAAAGCGGGCAACATAGGCATAAAGAATAAAAATTGCAATACATAAATACTTATCAGTAATAACTTTACATGTAAATGGAATAAATGGTCCAATCAAAAGACATAGCATAGCTAAATGGATAAGAGAACATGACCCATCTATATGCTGTCTACAAGAGACCTCCCTCAAAACAAAAGATTCACATAGGATGAAAATGAAGAAATGAAAAAAAAATTCCATGCAAATGGAAATGAAAAACAGCTCAGGTAACAATGTTTACAGATAACAAGACAGACTTCAAAACAAAGGCCATAACGAAAGACAGAAAAGGTCACTACATAATACTAAAGGGATTGATCCAGCAAGAGGATATAACCCTGATAAACATATATGCACCCAATATAGGAGCACCTAAACATATTTTTTGAAAGACTCTCTCAGTGGACTTGACGGGAGAGATCAACAGCACCACAGCGATAGTAGGGAACGTTAACAACCCACTGACATCAATGCATAGATCTTCCGGACCACAATATGTCAACAAGGAAATAGCAACCATACACAACGCTGTAGATCAGTTGAATTTAATCACTTGAATTTATTTATAGAACATTTTATCCTAAAGCAGCATAATATACATACATTCTTCTCAAGTGCACTTGGAACATTTTCAAGTATAGACCACATGTCAGGACACAACATAAGCCTTAACAAATTCAAGAAGATTGAAATCATATCAAGCACCTTCTCAGGTCACAATAGCATGAAATTAGAAATCAACTTATAGGGTAAATGGGGTCAGTCAGGCTCCCTCACCCAGATGTCTGGGCAACTAAGAGAAGCAGTATTCTCACGTGCACAGAATCGCACTGTGTTATACAGTATCTTGGCAGCCTGCCAGCTTGGTGTGCATGTAGATATAATGGAGTTGGGATTTCCTGCAAGTGCAACACCCAGCTTGTGACTTGCATGGATCACCCCACCCTAGCATAAAGGCATGCCAGACATTTCTATGGCTCCATGAATTTTCTTCCATCTGACCAAATCCTGTATGAACCTGCCTGGCCTTGAAAGGCTGCAGCACAATCGGTGCCATCGGCAGGATTCGTCACAGTATGATATGACTATAGAGGAGCTTTGGCCCCCTTGGTGGGCAGTGTAGAAGGGTGAATGGTCATTGGTATGTGGCATCTGGTGGTGAGTCTCCTGGTAGCATGGGTTTCCCCGCAGAATTGGCCCAATGTTAGTAGTGCACCCATCATGGTAGAGAAGGCCCTGCAGGTGGTAGGGGAGACCTTGGAGAAGCCAAGTGCCTCGTGACTATAGGGGCCATGCTCTGGGTGCTCATGACCCAGTTTCTTTCAGCTCCGTGAGCTGAGACAAAGACTGCACTTTGCAACACAGCAAGTTACATGAACACCGAGGCAGAAAGAAAGCTTCAAAAGCTTGACTCAAATCTGTGCCCTGGAGGAAGATCTCTGAACAGTAAAGCCTTGGTGATCCCCCTCCCCAACAGTAGTGAACAATTTGTTAGAAGAGGAGGGGAATTGCCACTTCTGTACCTCCTTCCCCTCCCTGGCCCCACGCAAGCATGGAACACAGTTGCCGGGAGCAACTGGGCCAGAAGACTGCAACCCGGGATGGGTGCTCTAGTAGCAGCACTGGCACCTGGAAAGCTCTGCTCTGAGCCTGCTGATCAGAACAGATGGCAGCAGCAGAGCAGACAGAGGTGGCCAGAGCCACAGAAGCTGCGGTGGCACTGGGGCAGCCCAAGGAAAAGAAGCAGCAGTCAGGAGGGATGGTGTCTTGAGTTCCCCTCTGTCTTGCAGTTAAAGAGTGACTGCATGCTACTGCAAGCAGAACAATGTTTCTTGTGGCCCCAGAAGAAGAAGGTGGCCAGAAGTGGAGGAAAAACCTGGCCATGTGCCCTGAGAGGACCATCCTGTGTGTCTGGAGGATCGTTTGGCTGTGTGAAACTCCTGAAAAGAGAGAGGAAATAGCCTTCGGCCATTTGAATGGGGGAAGGGCCAGAACCCATCTATAGGAGATGGGCAGGGACTGGAAAATATGAAGACTGAGCAGTTCTCCCTGGGCAGTGGGTGATTGCCCCCCATGAGTATACTGTGTATGTGTCCCCTATTCCTGAGTATATCCTGGGCATTAATGTGCTCCAAGAATTGTGGCTGTAAACCACTGTGAAAGAGCTCCATATGTTTTGGGGGCTGCTGGGGATCCAGAGTGCCCTGGATCCTGCTAGACCCTGTGAACTAGATGTCCATGTGATACAAGAAGGCTTTGGGTGGGGTCTGTGGCAGCTATCAGAATGGCTACATCAACCCTTGGGTTTCTGGTCCCAACTACGGAAGGGAGCAGAGTTGTGGTACTACCTGAAAAGCAACTGGCGGCAGTGTATGCTGCCCTGTTGGCTACGGGGGCTATAAAAGGAACTTCCCCCATGACCATTGTAGGGTGGGCCCAAAACTGGATGGCCAAGCCTCCCAGTGCGATGGCCAAGATGTCCACGTTGTTTAAATGGGAGGCCTATCTGCAACAAGGGAGTATTCTATCAACTAGCCGCCTACAGGCCCAGCTGCAGGAAGTATTGGGCCTTGTCTCCTATGCAGATGAAAATCTATTGCTCCTGCACCTGTAGAAGAAATACAGACTAGCTCCTTCCATGAAGGGCAGGCACCTATTCCCTCAGATGCATGAGGTACTGATGGGTCCAGCAGGGGCCAGCCTGCCATGAAGCACTGCTGTGGCAAACCAGAAACAAACACAATCTGATTTGACACTGGAGCAGGTAAGAGTAGCCAGTAGGCAGAACTGGCAACACCAGTTGCAACACCTTTGGGAATTATACCACCAGAAGCAAATTACTATATATTGTGTGACTGGGCATGCATCCCTTGCTTCTCCTGGGAATGACGAGGCTGATACATTAACCAAGGTGTGATGGTTGGAAATGGTACCTAACAGCCCACCAGGAAGGGAAGTAGCCCAGTGGTTACACTGTTGCCTTTCACATGCTTGACAGAAGTCCATGTGGTCTACTATAAAAGCTTGGGAGTTACCTGTCATCTTAGCAGAGGTACAGGAAGCTTGTGAGACCTTTGTTGTCTGCTCATGAGAGCACCCTCATAGGCCTGTGGAAATTACTGGGCAGGTGGTATGGGGACAAATACTGCTGACCCAATGGCAGGTTGGTGTGGTTGGGCCCCTGCCTAGTTCAGAGGGGTATACATATGCAATCACATGTGTGGACACGGCTACTAGACTTTTAGCAGCATACCCTGCACAGCACCAAGATCAGAATGCAGTAATCGCTGCACTGTACTGTTTATGCACTGCATATGGGTGACCCTTGATCACTGAAAGTGATCAGGGGATGCATTTTCCTGGAGCCTTGGTACAACAATGGGCCTAAGAACTGCAGATTGACTGGACATTTCACGTGGTCTATCACCCCCAAGCTGCTGGGATGTCTGAATGGTATAATGGTCTCTTAAAGCAGGGCCTGCGAGCATGGCTGCCACTCCGATGCTGGGGAGGGTGGACAAAATGCTTACAAACTGTCCTCTGGACTCTAAATGAGAGGAGTCAGGTGGGGGCCCAGCTCCAGTGGAAGCACTGCTCCACTGGACTGTAGCTCTAATTCAGCTGCAGGCACAGACTAAGGGTGCTTTGTTGAAACCAGGCATGGGAAAATAAGGAAATATTCTCTTGCCTGCACCTGAGGGCCTAGAATGAGGACAGGCAGCCACTTGGAGTGGCCATGGGAAATAAAAGCCCCTCACATGTGTTGGGTGGCTCTTGTTGTCCCTTGGGGACAAGGGGTTGGGAGAAGCTTGCAAACAATGTCCTGGGTGATTGTGTATTCATGCCTAAGGAGGTCCCTTCTGCCAGCCACTGTCTTATTGGCTGACCATAAATTTGCTTGGATATTGCCTGAGGGTCATGATTTGCCATTGTTAGTCCCAATAACTGCTTTGTCTTTTCATCCCTAGGGCGCAAAGTAACACCTTAGTGGACTGGATACATACCTATGCCTCAGTGGCTACCAATCAGCATGCTGGGTCTGCACTGAACTCTCCCTGAGCATAGCTACTGTCCTCCCATGGTGCATCTCTCTGGCTTCTGTTTCAAATTGGACTTGGTTACAATGCCAGTGGGATAGTGCCCATTCCTTCTGGAATGCAACCTGGCCCGTAATCTGCATTGGGGTGGAGCAGCAGTGTGACTGGCTCTGGCCATTGGTTGGCTGTTCCACATGGGGTGGCTCAGGATTGGCTCACAGTTGGGAGAGTGCAGTTGGCTGGGCCAGCCCCTCTCTGTGTGAAGAGCCTCAAGGAATGGGTCCAGGTGGACTAAACTCCTGAGGGTCTGTGTCAAAGACTCATCCTCCTGGACATTCCTGGGAGGCACAAAATAGTGCATGCACTGAGGTTCCCATGGGGGCCCTCTGGCTGTGTGGCTCACATGGGTACCCTCACTTGCACGGCAATCAGATTGGTCGTTGTACATAGGGGTGGCCTTATTTGTTGCTTGCTGCTGTAGCTTGTACTGCTGCTGTGGCATGTGGGTATAGGGCCCTGCCCTCTTCACCAAGGGATGCTCGCAGAAGGCACACTCACATACAAAGAACCCTGAAGGGATTGACTGTAGGGTAAATAGAATCTCTCAGGCTCCCTCATCCAGACATCTGGGCAACTAAAAGAAGCAGTTTTCCCATAACATTGAGAATGGGCCCGATAAGCAGTATTCCTATAACCTTGACTGGGCCTGCATACACGGAATCACACTGTGTTATACAATATCTTGGCATCATGCCAGCTTGGTGAGCATGTAGTATATAAGGGAGTTGGGACTCCCTGCTGGTGCGACGTGCAGCTTGCTTGCGGCAAGTGTGGATCGCCCCACCCTAGAATAAGGGCATGGCAGACATTCCTATGGCTCCATGAATTTTCTTCTATCTGACTGAATCCTGTGTGAACCTGCCTGGCCTTGAAAGACTGCCGCACACAACTACAATAAAAAAATTCAAAAACATTCCAACACATGGAGGACTAGTAGCATGTTATGAAACAATGAGTGGGAAACAATGAGATCAAGAAGGAAATAAAAAACTACCTGGAAACAAGTGGAAATGAACACACAACAACCCAAATCTGTGGGGCACAGAGAAAGCAGTCCTGAGAGTTCAGAGCATGACAGGCCTACTTCAAGAAGCAAGAAAAATCTCAAATAAACAATCTAAACCTGCAACTTAGAGAATTAGAAAATGGACAAGAAAAGCCCAGAGTAAGTAGAAGGAGAAAAATAATAAAGATCAGAGTGGAAATAAATGACATAAAGACTAAAGAAAGCAATTCAAAAGATCAATGAACCCAAGAGCTGGTTCTTTGAAAACATAAATGAGATTAATGAAACTTTAGCCAGACTCATCAAGAAAAAAAGAAGCCCCAAATAAATAAAATCAGAAATGAGAGAGGAGAAATAACAACTCACAGCAAAGGAATGCAAAGGATTGTAAGAAAATACTATGAAAAACTATATGTCAAAAAAATTGAGAAACCTGAGTAAAATGGACAAATTCCCAGAAACATGCAGTGTTCAAAAATTCAATCAGGAAGAATCAGAAAATCTGACTAGACTGATAAGAACTAATGAAATTGAAGCAGTAACCAAAAAACTCCCAGCAAAATAAAAGGCCTGGACAAGACAGCTTCACAGGTGAATTTTACCTATGAATTCAAAGAACACCTGATTTTTGGTCAAGATGGAGGCATAGATAAATGTGGCTCATCACCTCACACAACCACAGCAAAATTACAACTAAAATATAGAACAATCACTCAAAATCAACAGAAAATCGATCTTTGTGGAGGCCCGACAACCAAAGAATTAAGGACACCACCACATCCATCCAGATGGGTAGGAAGGATGAAAGGGAGAAGTGGACACACAGAACCAACTGGTTCCAAACACACATGTGGTGGACACAAAACAGAGGAATATCGTGGGAGTGAGGGGTCCCACCCTCACACCAGACCACCCAGGCCAGCGTTCCAGTGCCAGGAAGATAAGTCCCCATAATTTCTGGCTGTAAAAAAAAAACCATGGGGGTTGGATCAGTGGAAGAAACTGCGGGATTCTCAGGTATCTCCTCTGAAACGGCCTTGCACTGCACATAAACTTATGTAGACTCACCCCCTCTGGCTAACCAATCAGCATGCAGGGTCTGCACTGAACACCAGTACCAGGACAGCAGCTTGAAGGGCATCAGTGGCATATGGGGAAGAAGTGAAATGTCTGGCATCAGGGCAAGAGCTGGGGGTCAGCTTCCTTCCAGAGAACTGCGAACTGCGAACAGTGGCCATTGTACCTCCCACACAGAGCCACAGTGCTGTGGCATCATAGCTGAATCTCCACCATCCTAGCTCACACACCCTGATGATTACCTAAGGTTGGCCCCCTCCAACTTACAGGCCCACCCAAGTAATCCTCCAATCCCAGTAACAGTGGCTTTTCCTTATGAAGGGCTGGGCTAGGCACCAGGCTTCAGATCTCTCTAAATCTGCTCAATAAACAACAGCTGAGCCCAGGCCCTGTGCCTCTCGCTGAATGGCCCCAGGCCTGGCACTAGCAGCAGCCATCTGAAGATCCCTTTACAGGTTAAGCCAAGGAGCTCCAGACAGAACACAGGAAGAGAATGACCTTGGACTGTACCACCCTGGAAACCTCAGAGCCTGTGCACCAGTAGACAGTTACATACCACATTAGAGCACCACCCAACCACAGCCAGGGAGGGAGATGGTGGCTAGCCAAGGGTCTCAGCCAGTTCTACCAGCTATCTGGACTGAGTAAATTTCTACCATTGACTTGCTGACAACAATCAAGACTCATTTGCAAGAGGAGGGAGTACTCAGCCCACACAAAAGATGGACCTCAAGTATCCAACTTGGGAGATAGGGCAGGACGTGCCACTACTACACCTACTACAACAGGCTATGCTACCAAGACATGGAGTCAAAGCAGCTCTACCTAACACATAGACACAAACATAGGGAGACTGCCAAAATGAGGAGACAAAGAAGTATGGAAAAAATGAAAGAAGAGAACAAAACTCCAGAATAAGAACTAAACAAAATGACGATAAGCAATCTGTCAGATGCAGAGTTCAAAACACTGGTTATAAGGACACTCAAAGAACTGAGTAGGTGCTTCAAGAGCATAACAAAAATGTGGGGAAAATGAAGGATATACTAACAGAAATAAAGAACAATTTACAAGGAATCAACAGAAGAATGCATGAAGCCAATAATCAAATCAATCATTTGGAGCATAAGGAAGAAAAGACATCTAGTCAGTTCAGCAGGAAGAAAAAAGAATCCCCCAAATTGAGGATAGTGTAAGGAGCCTCTGGGACAACTTCAAACATTCTAACATTCGCCTCACAGGGGTGCCAGAAGGAAAAGAGAAAGCTCAAGAAATTGGAAATCTATTTGAAAAAAAAACGAAAAAAAGCTTTCCTAATTTGGTGAAGAAAATAGACATACAAGTCCAGGAAGCACAGAGAGTCCCAAACAAGATGGACACAAAGAGGACTACACTAAGACACATAATAATTAAAATGCCAAAGGTTAAAGATAAAGAGAGAGTCTTAAAAGCAGCAAGAGAAAAGCAGATAAATACCTATAAAAGATTTACCAAAAGACTGTCAGATGATTTCTTCAAAGAAAATTTGTGGGCTAGAAGGGATTGGCAAGAAATATTCAAAGTGATGAAAAGCAAGGGCCAACAATCTAGATTACTCTGTCCAGCAAAGCTATCATTTAGAATTGAGGGGCAGATAAAGTGCTTCCCAGACAAGACAAAGCTAAAGGAGTTCATCATCACCAAACCATTATTATATGAAATGTTAAAGGGATTTATTTAAGAAAAACAAGGTCAAAACTATGAACATTAAAAGGTCAATAAATATGTAACTGTCAACAACTGAATCTGTAAAACAAAGTAGCAAACAAGCAGGACAGAAATGGAATCATAGATATGGAGAACATTGGGATGGTGACCAGTGGGGAGGGGGTCTGGCAGAATTGGGGAAAAGGTGCAGGGATTAAGAAGTACAAACTGGTATTTACAAAATAGTCAGGAGATGTTGAGAACAGGTATAGGAAATGGAATTGCCAAGGAATTTATATGCATGACCCATCGACATGAACAAAGGAGGTGGGATCACCACAGGGAGTGGAGGTCACTGGGTGGAGGAGGCAAAGGGGAAGAAATTGGGACAACTGTAATAGCATAACCAATAAAAAAAGTCAAAAATGAAAATAAACAACTTTTATTTTTATTGACAACTTTTTATATGCTAAAAAGAAAGAGCTAACACCTACCCTCCTCAAATGATTTCAAAAAACTCAAGAGGAAAGACTTCCAAGCTCTATGTACAAGGCCACCATCATCCTAATTCCAAAACCAGCTAAAGACACCACAAAGAAAGAAAAATATAGGCCAATATCCTTGATGATCTAGAAGCTAAAATACTCAAGAAAATATTAGCAAAGTGAATCCAGCAATACATGAAAAAGATCATACACCATAACCAAGTGAAATATATTCAAGGGATGTAAGATTGATACAATATCTGTAAATCAATAAATGTGATACATCACATAAAAAAGGATACATCACATAAAATCACATGATCATATCAATAGACTCCAAAAAAGTGCTCAATTATATCCAGAACCCATATATGATAAAAACACTCAGCAAAGTAGATAGAGGGATTATACTTCAACATAATAAAGGCCATATATTAAAAACCTACAGCCAACATTATACTTACAGGCAAAAACTAAAAGTGTTTCCCTTAAGATCAGGAACAAGATAGGGATGTCTACTTTCGCCACTCCTATTTAACATAGTACTGGCCCACATGTGGAAATCCAGCCCCGTGCTTGTCTGTGGGGACACCGGTTGCCCCCACCTCTGGGACCTGTGGGGACTGCCTGCGTGAGAATACTGTGTTTTATGAAAGTGTGCTGTGACTTGAAAAGTTCAAAATCTGGTGAAGATGACAGCGATGTAGGTGGGAGCAGAGTCCACTTCCCCCTGCGCAAAGGTGGAACACCTACCGGATCTTTTGAGGAACCAGAGTGAACAGCCAACAGTGTCCCAGCATATATGAAGTTTGGAGGCCAAAATTGTAGAGGACATTGAAAAACAGATAGTAAGGAGATTACTTTGGGATGATATGGTCATTGGGACCAGCACAAGGACCTGGGCTGCTGCAGTCCCCAGCCTGGTGCCTGCCAGGCCTGACTGACTCAGGATTGTTGGAAGAGAGCCAGGTCAATGGCTCCTTCCCCTGCCAAATAGGGAGGACAGAGCGGCACCAGAATGGACCTGGATGCTTGAAGTCACTGGGGGGAATAAAAACGTACTGGCAGATACACAGGGGCGGTGTTCAGCCTCTGAGATTATGGACCCCAGCTGGGTCATTGCCAGAGAAATTGGGGAGCTGGCTGATGCCTGAAGAAGGGAGAAGAGTTGGGCCTTCATGGACACTGACCCAGATAGTCTTCAGTCTTATTGGAAAGTTGGGCTGTGTGAGAGGCTGTGCACTTGTTGGGAGCGGCAGGCTTGAACAGGAGGATTTTGTTCAAAAAAGAGGCTCTAGGTGCCTGATTAGGGAACTCTCCCAGGGTGGCTGCCCTGGGTGCTGCAGCCTCTGCCATCCCCCCACCCCGACCCCCACATAGGCAGAGGCCACACTCCCACCAGCCACAGCCTAAGCCCTGCACCCTCCACCTGCCACTGCAGTATCTGCACCCCCCACCTGCACCCCACCTCCACAGCCTCAACCTAGGTCCCGCTCCCGCTCCCTCCCCAACAGTAGCCATGCCCCGCGGACCCCAGCAGCCACAGTGGTGCCCCTGCCCTGTGCAGCACATCTGTCTTGCTAAGAGGAAGGAGGAGGGGCCCTCCAAAGAGGAAAACAGCAGGGTTCAGGGAGTTAGCAGTCCCCAGAAAGACTTACGTCAGTGGAGGAGCTGATCTTCCCTGAAGAGACTTTGAGAGTGCCTAGCACCTAGCACAGCAAAGAGTGAGAACGTGGTGTGTGAGTTGCCACTAAATGATGCACATCAAGGACAGCACAACTGGTGGATTGAAGGCTCCAGTCTGGCACAGAAGAGTACTGGGTGCCCAGCAGCAAACTGAGGAACTGGGCTGGAGGCTGGGTAATTGTGAGGAGTGTGGCCCAGACCTGGCCCCCATCCTCACAAAACCACAGGAAGGGAGAAAAGTGAAACCTAACCCCCCTCAGTCTGCTGCAGCCAGGAAGACCAGCAGAACTCACTTGGCCAGTTTAAAGTCAATAGGAGGTTTTTCTTTCTATATATATATTTTTTCTTTTTATTTATTTTATTTTCCCCCAAGTGAGACAATGAGACCTGGGCTGTGAAAGGACCAGAGTCAGACCCAAAGAGAGATTACAAAGCTAATCCTAACAATTTAGAAACTGACACAAATTTCACTTTGCTGTCCCAGAGAATTTGCATGTTATTGTTTATTTGTATTATTATTTTTTATTATTTTTACTTCTTTTATTTTATTAGTATCTTTTTATTTCTCTTCTTTCTATTTAGTTTTCTTCATTTAACTTGTTTGTTAAATTGCATTGTTTGACTGGTTTTCCTTGTTTTCTCTTTCATAGTGTATTTTTAATTTTCCTTTTTTCATTTCACTTGTGTTGCAGTATCACACTACTCTAGGTCATGTACTTCCTATTCTCATTATTCAGATCATATAGATTCTGTCATATGATTGTTGTTCCAGTATTATTATAAGTAATTGTTGTCCCATACAATTGTAAATACTATGCAACATCCCCCCAACCCCAGACCTTAGCCCATTTTACTGTCTTCTGGAACTTTATTACTTTTGTAGTTAACTCTTTTCTTTCACTATGCCTGTTTTCTATCCTTTAATCTCATTATATCTCATAATATGACCTCCTACAAGCTCACTATTTTCTGGATTCAAATCACAATCCTTCCCCTCTCTAACAGGAGTCTTATCTTTTTTCCACCCTTTCTAAAAAGTGGCTAGTTGGGTGAAATATCACAGTTAACACTATACTTATCCAAAGGATCTCCTATCTTTTCTCTATGGATTTCAATTCCATAGAATACACTCCCAAGATGTCTTAATCCATTTTGCCTTCCCCCTCCAACTGATCACAAAAAAAGAGTAGGTGGGAGCTGTGAACACCAGGATACCTGCTGGAAGAGAGAAACCACCAACAAAGGAACCACCAACAGATAATAAAGGAAGATGGTGAAGGAGTGAGTGAAAGCCACACTAACCTCCACTCTGGAATGACAACTAAATGGTGGAGAAATTACCCAGAACAAACAACTGAACAATAGCGAGAGAGAAGCCTCAAAACCTTGGACAAACAGAAGAACCAGCTTTGACATGATCTGTCCACACCTGCACAACAGCATACAAGACATGGTGAGTGGAGTGACCCTCAGTTAACCAGCTGGAGGGAAAAATCCACCAGAGAAAGACCCAACAGCAATGAAAACCCAAATACATCCAGAGAGCCAACATAAATGACAGCCTAAAAGCAGCAAGTTCAGGGGATCAACAAGACTGCACCACTGAATCTCACAGGTCCCTACCAGAGAAGTTCACACCATAAACCCAGGGAGTCAGAACAGAACAGTTAGCCAGTGAGGCTAACAAGAAAAGTCTCACAAACAATGGAAAGACAAAAAAATAAACCCCAAATGAAAGGAAAGAAGGAAGACCCACAAAGAATGCTAAATGAAATAGAGGCAAGTCAACTATCAGATATTGAGTTCAAAGCAATGGTTATAAGAAAGCTCAATGAGTTCACAGAAAATTACCAGAAACTACAGAGGAACTACAATAAACCCACTGTAAACTATATCAATAAGAAAAAAAGGAAATAGAAACTACCAACAAGGGCCAGGAGGAAATGAAGCATACAATTTCTGAATTGAAGAACACAGTAGAAAGAATAAAAATCACACTACATGAAGCAGAGGATTGATCAGTAAGCTGGAGGACAAGGTAGAAAAAAACACCCAGAAAGAGCAGGAAAAGGAAAAAAGACTCAGAAAAAATGAAGAGGTGTTAAGGGAACTGCAGGACAACATGAAACGTAATAATATCCATACAATAGGGATACCAGAAGCAGAAGAAGAGCAAGGGATAGAAAACCTGTGTGAAAAAGTAACAATGGAAAACTTCCCTAATTTGATAAGAGAAAAAGTCACACAAATCCAGGAAACACAAGAGAGTCCCAATCAGGAGGAACCCAAAGAGGCCCACTTCAAGACACATCATCATTAAAATGGCAAAATTCCAAGACAGAGAATCCTGAAGGCAGCAAGAGAGAAACAGGAAGTAAGATACAAGGGAGCCCCAATAAAACTAGCTGCTGACTCCTCAATGGAAATGCCCCAGGACAGAAGGGAATGGCAAGGAATATTGCAAGTAATGAACAGCAAGGGCCTGCAACAGAGACTACTCTATCCAGCAAGGCTCTTAATTAAAATGAAAGGCCAAATAAGGGGTTTTCCAGACAAAAGAAGCCTCAAAGAATACACTTCCTCCAAACCAGCCTTGCAAGAGATGCTAAAGGGTCTAATTTAAGAAAAGGGGAGAAAAGAGTGAGTGCGGGTGAAACATAGCTATGAAGGAAGTAAAATGGCAAGGAATAAGTATCTATCAATAATAACCTTAAATGTAAATGGATTAAATGCTCCAATCAAAGGATGTAGAATAGCTGAATGGATAAGAAATCATGACCCACACATATGCTGCCTAAAAGAGACCCACCTCAGAACAAAAGACCTACACAGACTAAACATGAAGGGCTAGAAACAAATATTCCAAGCAAATAGACAGAAAAAGAAAAGCCAGAGTAGCAATACTCATATCAGACATAATAGACTTCAAAAGGAAGTCCATAAAAAGAGACCCAGAAGGTCACTGCACAATACTCAAAAGAAAAGTCCATCAAGATGACATAAACATTGTAAATATATATGCACCCAACATAGGAGCACCCAAATACATAAAGAAAATCTTGGAAGACTTCAAGAAAGATATTGACAGAAACACAATTATAGTAGGAGATTTTAACACCCCACTGTCAAAAATGGATAGATCTTCCAAACAAAATACCAACAAAGATATTGGGGTATTGAACCATGTCCTAGATCAAATGGACTTAACTGATATATATACATATAGAGAGAGAGAGAGCCTTTCATCCCGAAGAAGCAAAATAAACATTCTTTCCAAATGCACATGGAACATTTTCAAAAATAGACCACATGATAGGATACAAACACGCCTCAACAAATTCAAGAAAATTGAAATTGTATCAAACATTTTATCTGACCACAGGGGACTGAAACTAGAAACTAACCTCATGGAAAATACTCAAAAACACTCAAACTCATGGAGATTGAGAGCATGCTATTAAACAATGAATAGGTCAAGAATGAGATCAAGGAAGAAATCGAAAAGTTTCTGGAAACAAATGAAAATGAACTCACAACAATCCCAAACTTACGGGACACAGCAAAAGCAGTCCTGAGAGGGAAGTTCATAGTGATAGAGGCCCACCTAAAAAAGATAGAAACATTTCAAATAAACAACCTAACCCTACACTTACAAGAACTGGAGGAACAACAATGAAGACAGCCCAGAGCAAGGAAACAACCAAGATCAGAGCAGAAGTAAACAAAATATAGACTAAAAGCACAGTTCTAAGGATCAATAAATCCAGGAGATGGTTCTTTGAAAAGATAAACAAAATTTACAAGCCTTTACGCAAGCTCATCAAGAAAAAAAGAGAAAGACCCAAATAAACACAATCAGAAATGAGAGATGAGAGATTACAACTGATACCACAGAAATACAAAGGATTGTAAGAAATTACTACAAAGAACTATATGCCAAGAAATTTGAAAACCTAGGTGAAATGAACAAATTTCTACAAAAATATAATCTTCCAAAACTGAATGAAGAAGGAGAAAGCCTGAACAGACCAGTAACAGCTGACAAAATTGAAGCAGTAATCAAAAAACTCCTGACACACAAAAGCCGTGAACCAGACAGTTTCTCAGAGAATTTTACAAAGCATTGAAGGAAGAGCTAACCCCTATCCTTCACAGATTATTCCAAAAAAATCCAAGAAGGCGGAAGACTCCCAAACTCTTTTTATGAAGCCAGTTTCATCCTAGTCCCCAAACCAGATAAAGACATAAGAAAGAAAGAAAACTTCAGGCCAATATTGCTGATGAACCTTCATGCTAAAATCCTCAACAAAACATCGGCAAACTGTAGCCCTGGCTGGTGTAGCTCAGTGGATTGAGCACGGGCTGCGAACCAAAGGGTCGCCAGTTTGAACCAAAGGGTCGCCAGTCAGGGCACATGCCTGTGTTGCAGGCCAAGTCCCCAGTGGGGGCCACGTGAGAGGCAATCATACATTGATGTTTCTCTCTCCCTTTCTCCCTCCCTTCCTCTCTCTCTAAAAATAAAATCTTTAAAAAAAAATAGGCACACTACAGCCAGCAATATGTTAAAAAGATCATACACCATCATCAAGTGGGATTCATCCAGGGATGCAAAGAGGTACAATATTTGCAAATCAAAAACATAATACATCACATAAACAAAAGGAAAGACAAAAATCACATGATCATATCAATAGATGTGGAAAAAGCATTTAATAAGGTACAGCACCCATTTATGATCAAAACACTTAGCAAAGTGGGAATAGAGGAAGCATTCCTGAACATAATAAGGGCCAGATATGAGAGACCTATGGCCAACATCATACTCAATGGGCAAAAACTAAAAGTTTTCCCACTAAGATCAGGAACAAGACAAGGATGCTCGCTTTCACCACTCCCATTCAACATAGTATTGGAAATCCTAGCCACAGCAATCAGACCAAAAAATAAGAAATAAAAGGCATCCAAATTGGAAAGAAGGAAGAAAAACTGTCATTGTTTGCAGAGGACATGATAGTATCCATGGAAAATCCTATAGATTCCACCAAAAAACTGCTTGACCTAATAAGTGAATTTGGCAAAACAGTGGGATACAAAGTCAATATTCAGAAATCAAAGGCATTTTTGTACACTGATGCGGACACCGGCCCGTAGTGTCCACGTCATTATGGATGAAATGAGACATTCACACAGACTACCAAGTCCCGTGGAGGAAAAGGGACAGCATGGCTTCTCTCCAAAGGGGAACAAAAGCCTCGGCCCTTGCCATGACTAGCCTTTATTGGGTCTCTCAGCACATTACATGACGGTCCTCATTTACTATGCACAGGTGGCTTTAGGTGGTTACCTTCTATGGAAAACAAAGGAGCCAATGCTGCTAGTCACATCATAGAAGAGGGATATTTGCAAATGAAAAGGGCAAATGTGGTTGAACCAGTTACACTCGTCTTTGAAAGTTTTAGCATGGATTTTAGGAAGTTACTTTGCAGTAAATGTTTGCCACTGGGGGCTGGGTCCATGCCATGCAGAATGGTCTCCTACAGTACACCAACAATGAAATATCTGAAACAGAAACTAGGAAAAAAATCCCATTTACTGTAGCAACAAGAAAGATAAAGTACCTAGGAATAAACCTTACCAATGAGGTCAAAGACCTGTACTCAGAAAACTACACAACACTGAAGAAAGAAATTAAGGAAGACCCAAGCAAATGGAAGCATGTACCATGTTCATCAATTAGAAGAATTCACATCATCAAAATGTCCATACTACCCAAAGCAATTTATCGATTCAATGCAGTCCCTATTAAAGTACCAATTACATATTTCACAGACCTAGAACAAACATTTCAAACATATATGGAACCATAAATGACCCCAAATAGCTGCAGCAATTTTGAGAAAGAAGAACAAAGTAGGAGGGATCACAATACCTGATATCAAAATGTATTACAAGGCCACTGTAATCAAAACAGCCTGGTACTGGCATAAGACAGACACATAGACCAATAGAACAGAATAGAGAGCCCACAAATAAATCCAAGTCTCTATGGTCAATTAATATTTGATGAAGCGGACAGAAGCATAAAACGAAATGAAAATGGTCTGTTCAACAAATGATGTTGGGAGAACTGGACAGCTACCTGCACAAAAAATGAAACTCGATCACCAACTTACACCATACACAAAAATAGATTCAAGGTCGATAAAAGACTTAATATAAGTCATGACACCATAAAAGTCCTAGAAAAAACATAGGCAGGAATATCTCAGATATTCCATGCAGCAATATATTCACCAATATGTCCCCTAGAGCAAGGGATATAAAGGAAAGAATAAACAAATGGGACTGTTACGGAAAAACAAACTCTTACACGATCTGGGGTGACGGAGTAAGCCTTTAATACACGCGTGGGCCCAGAGGAGACAGCTTCCAAATTCTGGGCACTGAGGAGGGGTAGGTGGGCAGTTAAATACATTGCAACAAAGTGGGGAGGGGAGAGATCTCGTGATACAAGCAGGAGATACGTAATTGTGAAAGCCAAGGACACAAGAAAGCAAGAGAAGTGGTCCTGGACCCAGGACAAAGGCACAGCAGGGGAGCGTCCAGGGCCCAGGGCAGGGAATCAACTAACTAGCTAACAGGTGATAGTCTGGAGCCAGGAAGCCGGCAGGGAGCTACCAGGGGCTGATGCAGAGTGCCAGCTTCAGTTTCTATCTATATTTTTAAATTTCTATTACAGGACCTCATCAAAATAAAAAGCTTCTGCATGGCTAAACAAAACAGCATTAAAATGAAAAGAGAACCAACCATATGGGAAAACATATTTGCCAATAATACCTTGGACAAGGGTTTGATCTCCAAAATAAAAAGAACTCACATGACTCCACTCCAGGAAGACAAAACCCAATTAAAAAATGGACAAAAGACCTGAACAGACGCTTCTTCAAGGAGTACATACACAGGGCCCAGAGACATATGAAAGAATGTTCAGCATCACTAGCCATCAGAGAGATGCAAATTAAAACCACAATGAGATCCCACATCACACCAGTCAGAATGGCTATCATAAACAAATCAACAAACAGCAAGTGTTGAAGAGGATGTGAAGAAAAGGGAACCCTGGTGAACTGCTGGGGGAATGCAGACTGGTGCAGCCACTGTGGAAAACAGTATGGAATTTCCTTAGAAAACTAAAAATGGAACTGCCTTTTGACCTGGCAATTCCACAGCTGGGATTAAATCCTAAGAACCCTGAAACACCAATTCATAAGAACCTACACACCCCAATGTTCATAGCAGCATAATTTACAATAGCCAAGAGCTGGCAGCAACCTAAGTGCCCATCAGTAAATGAATGGATCAAAAAACTTTGGTACATTTACATGATGGAATACTACGCAGCAGGAAGAAAGAAGGAACTCCTACTCTTTTCGACAGCATGGGTGGAACTAGAGAGCATTATGCTAAGTGAAATAAGCCACGTGGTGAAATATAAATACCATATGACCTCACCTTCAAGTGGAATCTGATCAACAAAACAAACAAGGAGGCAAAATATAACCAGAGACATTGAAATTAAGAACAATCTGACAGTAACCAGAAGGGAGGTGGGAGGAGATAATGGGGGGAAAAGGAGGAAGGGTTTTCAGGAACTATGAAGGACACATGGGCAAAACCACACAGGGGTGGGGGTGGAATCAGGGGAGAGAGATGAGGATGGCTGGGGTTGTGGGGGAGTTGTGGAGGGTAAATGCAGACAACTGTACTTGAATAACAGTAAAATAATTTAAACAACAACAACAACATAGTGCTGGAAGTCCTAACCACACTGATCAGAAAAGATGATGAAATAAAAGGCATCCAAATTGGAAAAGAGAAAAATAAAATTGTCATTATTTGCAATGACATGATACTGTACATAGAAAAACCCTAAAGACTCCACCAAAAAACTACTAGACTTAATAAATGAATTCTGCAAAATAGCAGGATACAAAACTGATATCCAGAAATTGGTAGCACTTTTATATACCAATAATGAACTATCAGAAAGACAAACTAAGAAAACATCCCATTTACCATTGCGACAAAGAAATAATATATATAGGAATGAACTTAACCAAGGAGGGAAAAGACCTGTACTCAGAAAACTATAGGACACTAAAGAAAGAAACAGAAGAAAGCACAAAGAAGTGGAAGCATACTCCGTGTTCATGGAATGGAAGAATTAACATCATTAAAATATCCATACTACTCAAAGCAATCTATAGATTCAACACAATTACTATTAAATACCAATGGCATATTTCACAGATCTAGAACAAATATTCCAAAAATTTATATGGAATCCAAAAAGACCCCAAATAGCCTCATCAATCTTGAGAAATAAGAACAAAGTAAGAGGGATCACAATACCAGATATTGCACTATACTACAAAGCCACTGTAATCAAAAGAGGCTGGTACTGGCAAAAGAACAGGCATATACTTCAAAAGAATAGAACAGAGAGCCCAGAAATCAACTCACACCTTAATGATCAGTTAATATTTGACAATACAGACAATAGCATATGATGAAGTAAAAACAGTCTCTTCAATAAATGGTACTGGGAATATAGGACTGGTACATGCCAAAAAAAAAGAAAGAAAAAGAAAAGGAAAGAAAGAAATAGACTACCAACTTACACCATGCACAAGAAAACTAAAAATGGATAAAAGATTTAATTGCAAAACCATAAAAATCCTAGAACAAAACATACGTAGTAAAATCTCAGACATCTCATGTAGCAATATTTTCACCTATGTATCTCCTAGGGGAAGGGAAACCAAGGAAAAATTAAACACATGGGACTACATCAAACTAAAGAGCTTCTGCACAGCAAAGGAAACCCTCAACAAAATGAAAAGGAAACCCACCCTCTGGGAGAACGTGTTTTCCAAGGATACCTGTGATAAGGGGTTAATTTCCATAATACATATAAAAAGAGTTCATACAACTCAACACCAGGAAGACAAACAACCCAATTAACAAATGGGCAAAGGACCTGCATAGACACTTCTCCAAAGAGGACGTGCAGAGGGCCCACACATGTGGGAAAAAATACTCAGTCGCTAATCATCAGAGAAACGCAAATTAAAACTACAAAAAGATATCATCTCACACCTGTTAGAATGTTTATCATCAATAAATCAAGAAAACTAGCGCTGGCTGGCTGTGGATACAAAGGAACCCTAGTGCACTGTTGGTGGGAATGCAGACTGGTGCAGCCACTGTGGGAAACAGTATGAAGTTTCCTCAGAAAACCAAAAATGGAAGTAGTATTGTCCCCAGTGATCTTACTTCTGGGACTATGAGGGAGGATCACCAAAAAACCAGAGTTTATTGATAAAAAAACATGCATTTATTCTTATATGTTTAAAATTTAGTCACTGTCAAAGTACTTTCCATTTGATGCAATACATCTATTGAGACATTTTTTTCCACTGCTCAAAAAAGTTTTTGAACTTGTCACTTTTGATGCCTTTTAGTGCTTCTGCTGTTTTTTTTGTTTTACATCTTCCACATTGGCAAAACATTTCCCTTTGAGGACTTTTTTCAGCCTGGAAAACCAAAAAAACTTTGCTCAGGGAGAGACTGGGTGAATAGGGAATGTGGGGCACAGGAGGTCATGCTGTTTTTGGTCAAAAACTGCTGAACACTCAGTGCATTGTGGGCAGGTGTGCTCATAACTTGCTCATCACAAAATGGAAAAACATGTTGAAAGACTCTTCAGAAAAAATTCACTGAAGCCAAACATAGCCCCTCACAACAACACATGCTGGTACAGTGGTACAGATGGGTTCTAAAACATTCACCTAGCCCTGGCTGGTGTAGTTCAGTGGATTGAGCATGGGCCTGCGAAGGAAAGGATCACGGTTCGATTCCCACTCAGGGCACATGCCTGGGTTGCAGGCCAGTTCCTAGCAGGGGACACAGAAGAGGCAACCATACATTGATGATATTTCTCTCCCTAACCCTTCCCCTCTAAAGATAAATAAATAAAATCTTAAAAAAAAAAAAAGAATTTGCTTTTTAAAACACTCACCTAGTGGAGGAAGCCTGTACTACAAGCAGCTTGCCCTTCAGAACATAATTTCTTATTTTGGGGGGCGTTGCCCCTTGTATATTCTAAGAATCTCAAAACACCAATCAGAAAGAATATATACACCTCTATGTTCATAGCGGCATTATTTACAATAGCAAAGATCTGGAAACAGCCCAAGTGCCCATCAGTAGGTGAGTGAATAAAAAAGCTGTGGCACATTTACACAAGGGAATACTACATAGCTGTAAAAAAGAAGGAAACGTTACCCTTTTCAACAGCAGGGATGGACCTAGAGAATATTATGCTAAGCAAAATAAGCCAGTCAGAGAAAGACAAATACTATACGACCTCACTCATATGTGAAATAAACTGATGAACAAAATACACTGACAAACAAAATAAACTGACAAAATACAACCAGAGGTATGGATACATGGAATAACTGATAGATCTAAGAGAGGAGGGGTTTGGGGGGCTGAAAGAGATTAGCTGAAGAGTATGTATATATATGTAATATTGTGTGTGTATGTATACACACACACATATATATCTCCCATGGACACAGACAACAATGTAGTGAAAGCTGGGATGGGGAGCACTAATGAGGGGGAAAAGAGGGGGAAAGGGGTGACATCTGTAATCGTGTTAAAAATAAAAATAAAAATAAAAATGAAAGAAATGCCAAAGACTGTAAAAAAAAAAAAAAAAAAAAACAGATGCAGCTGGAAATGCTAATTTCTAACTCCCTCCAGCTCTCAAATTCAGACTCCAGAGCCAAGTGTGAAGGCTTCTATCCCAGAATAACAGGAGAATTATTTGAAGTACCTCCTTTAGTGTGGTCTGGCAATCAATTCTGGATGTTCTTCCTCAGTATTTTTTAGAGTCACAGGGAAAAGAAAAGCTTGTGTAATTGCTAAGTATGGTAGCCTTTTGTTCTCAATCTACTAGAATTCTACAGAGCCAGAGCCTTACAGACGACAGCCATGGTAATAGCTGTCATTCATTATGCACATTTGTATGCAAGATGTCATGCTCTGTGCAGTTTAAATATCTCAGTTACTCTACCACACTGCTATAATATCCATTTTACAGATGAAATAACTAAGACCTAGATGAGGGTAAATAACCAGATATTACACAGCTCATAAAAACTGTGGCAGGAATTAAAACTCATTGTTTTAACAGCTGCACTCTGTTGCCTGTTGATTAGTCAGCTTAATTATCTAATGACATAAGGGGGAGGTGTAATGAATGCTGTTGCAGTTATGCATAGTGGAAGTTTTCATCCATTTGGATATTCAAAGTGATTTAGAACTGGCTTAGCTTTTCTTTTTGCCATAAGAAAGCAAGCAATCTAGTACAGTCACAATGGCGTACACTTAAATTCAACTCTACCATTTATACTATGATCTCAGATGATTTGCTAAATCTCTCTTAATCCTTTATTTCTTCGTTCATGTAACAGAGGTCTCAACTGAGCCTACTGCTTAGTTAATGAGAGAATAAAATGAACCCTGTAGGTTACATGAAGCATTCGGCACAGTGCCTGGCCATACACAGTAAGTGCTCAAAACATTGTTGAGGACCCCTTATTCTTTTTTTCCTTGTGATGCCACTTCAACGAGTGGCAAGGCAGCATGAAATTGGGATGCTCCACCTATACAACACGTTAAACTCTCCTAATGAGAAGTATTTTTTAAACCACAGCTATGCGGTGGTAGGCAAAAGTAGATTTACAGTTGTGAGTACACAAAACCGAGTTCATTATTTTGAGTTAACAGAGTTCTTGCAATAATCATAACCTGCCTGTCTTTCTGTATGAACAACTGCAAAGCTACTTTTGCCCACCCCTGTATAAAGTCACATATTTCACCACTGTATCAGATTATTAGCTAATCATCACAAAACCACACTGCAATTATATTAATGCTAATTATAATTATATAGAGTTTAATAGTAGATACAGTAAGGTGCTTTATGTTAACTCATTGGAACTTCACAGGAGTCTTGTAGGGGAAGTATCAGAAACATCCCAATTTTACACATTAGCACACATACTCAGGAAGGTGAAGTTATATGCACATATGGGATTCAGGTATGAATGCTTCAAAACCCTGGGTTCTTTCCTTGGTCAACTTAGTGAGTCTATACTACCAAGTTTTTTTCTTAATACAAATTGTTAATAAAAAAATACAGAGTCAGAGCCTAGATATATATTGAAGTCGACATATACAAAAGCAAACACATATACTAGGTCACCATGGAAAATGCGATTTCTTGCTACAGGCATTGGGCAAAAAATGTCTCACAAACACTGACCCTGTGTCTAGCTCCAAGTTTTTACTTGCTGTGGGAACTTGGAAAAGTCAACCTAACTGATTTATTCATTTATAAAATAAGGAGAAAAACTTTTTTTTCTGTACTTCCTAGGAGGCTTTTTTAAATTCAAGTGAAATAATAGATGAGAAAAAAATACTCTGGAAACTGTAAACTTTCTATAGATGCGCTAGTTCTTTTGTAAACTTAGATTTGGGGACCATAAGAAAGATTTGCAGATGAGATTCAGAAATTTCCAGAACTCCACGGTGGAGTTTTGCTTTTGCAGGACTGTCACTATCCCTTCACCCCCTGGAACAGTGTAGAGCTACTGAAGAGGAAGGAGTATAAATTACTTGTGAACTTTCATTTCTCATGGTTTTCCTGCCTCCTAACTATAAAGGGTAACCATTGTCCCCAGCCACAAACACTGTAATGTCTTGCAAAAAGCCCCACTTCGATTACTGTCAAGAACTGAATTGAAAAAATACACACAACAGACATTAAGCGCCTGCACACAAGCCCAGAGTTTGGTCTTTTCCTTCAGTAACCAGTAGCTAGGATTTTTTTTTCCAGTCACCAGTTACATATTGAATGCTCACATATATAGACTACTAAACCAAACATTACAATCTTTAGACAAAAATGTTTACTTTATTACCCATTCTGTAGGCAGTGATTATTAAGTTGGATAAATGTACAATAACTAAAGGGTAATGTATGGTTTTCACAAATCCTAATAGGCTGGGTGGAAAAGGCCATCTAAATATACTGCTCTTCCTTGTGGAAACAATCCTTTTTAATACAATCAGATATTTCCTGAGGCTTGATTATCGTTGTCCCCGAAAGGACAGCATTTCCTGTTCTCCAAAAATCGTGCTTAGCTCAAACTAAAATGTGATGTAACACCATTTTTCAGCAGGAAGCGGAACAATTGTTTGTCTTCCCGGATTCATTTAAGACAAGCAGATACTTTTGCATCACAACTAGAGACGGACAACCATCAAGTTTCAAAGTAGCATCTGGACTGAGGACACTGTCAATTGTCCTTGGAACTTTAATAGAAATTTATCAAATTTAGGAAAACAAGCGGCAACTAACCCTCCGAGGTCGGCTCAGGAGATCGGGATAGAGCCTGTGAAAGACGACTTTGGCTGCGCAATTCGCGGGGTGTGCGCCAGCCAGAACCAGGGACCTATGCTCTCCTCCGCAGGTTGTCCCTCCCAGGTTTCCTAGTCTGCCAGCAGTCGCTCCGCACTAGAGCCTGAGCCAATTGTAAAGGACCTAACCAAGCCCAGCCCAGCGGAAGGAACGGTTTCACAGTTGTTTCTCTCTGATAAAGAAGGCTATCCTTTCTCTTGCTTTACTTTCTCTAGTGTTAGATGTGACGGAACAACCCTCCCACACTCAAAACAATTTAGAGTGATTGATAAACATACCAGATCCTCGCAGCAAAAAATAAAATAAAATAAAAATAAAATGGTGCTATTCATCCTGAATTGCTTCCTGCTTCTGCCCTTTCTGATCTTCTGCACCTTGGAATCTCTCCTGAAGCTTTTTATTCCTAAGAAGAGAAAATCAGTCACCGGAGAAATCGTCCTGATTACGGGAGCTGGACATGGAATCGGGAGACTGACTGCCTATGAATTTGCCAAACTTAAGTGCAGACTGGTTCTGTGGGACATAAATAAGGTAATACCGCTTTACTATTTTACTTTCTGGTACCTTTAATCTGCGGACAGGTATGCATGTATTTTGCAGGTAACAACCCCTTACAGCACAGCTGTAAAGTGCTTGGAAAAAATTACTATTGCCATTTTATAGATGGGGGAAAAACATGGATTAATTAATGTGTTTATGATCACGTGATGAATGGACTTAGTGAAGATTCTCAGTTGTGGCCCATTTGGCATTTTAAATTTATCCTCACTATTGCCCCTGAAAATAATTTGTAATATACTCCTGAACTTGATTTTACTGATCCCTCGACCTTAACCATATGGAAAAAGTAATAGTTTTAGCTAGTATATTAAGAGTAAGGGTTTGTACCTATTAAGAAAAAAAATCCAACTTGCAGTTACTGAGGTAAGTGGGGTTGAGATACCCAACAGAAAGCAACAATTGCTATGCCATAGTAATTTCCAAGGGTTAAACACAATAAAAAAGAACCAAGGCTTCAATGTAATTTTTACCAGAATAGGTGTAGGCTTAAGAAAGAGAGGACTTAGAATCTCACCTTTTATTTGGCCAGTAGATAATATACAAAGAGGTTCCTGGAAAGCACCTGCTGGCCTGAAATGCCATACATTACATATTAGTCAACACCCTATGATGTAAACAGGAATTCATGGGATGTAAAGTTAGATTAGCACCAACCTAGTGAGTGGATGATTGAGAGAACGATCCACAAACTTGATGACTCAGCAACACCAATCTGCTAGCGCTTCCCCAGAGTACCTTCCTCCTGTCTGTCCCTTTCCTTACACTCTGCTTGGTGTGCCCTGCCCCTTTTTGCATAGCTGTTCTACTCACCCTTAAGATTCAGCTCAGGTACCTCTACTTTTAGAATTGCACTGCATGCCCCTTCTCTGTGTTCCCATAACTCTCTCTGTATAGCTCTATTATTATACTTACCACAACATATCAGTTTGAACCATACTAAACTGCCGATATCCAATCCTTTATTCTAAAGCAATAAAAATTTCATATGATCCTACCTAAATATTATTTTATGTTTCTTTCTACTACATAGAAAGTAGTAGAAAGTGTGACCTTGCTGAAGTCAGGACTCTGACGCATTCATATTTGTGTCCCCATGGTTCTTCTATGCACCTTGAGTATGACCTACACATTAAAATGTTGGAGGGATGAATGAATGAATGAATTGTAGTTAATACACATGCACATGCATATAACTCACAACATAAAATTCATAATAAAAATAGCATTTTTAAAATTTTTGTCTTCTTTTTTAAATCTTGCTTTAAATTCAGTTCCAACTAAAAGAAGCTCTTCAAAGTATTGAGAGCAAAGTGTACCTATAAAACCCTGTCAAAAATATGTGTCAGGTGAATTCTTGCCCAATCCTAGTTCAAAGAATCTGTTTTCACCTGTTGATGTAAATGCTCACATCATTTATTGTTATTCTTCTTGCCCTCTTGTTTTTTCTAGCATGGAATTGAGGAAACAGCTGATGAATGCAGGAGGCTGGGTGCAAAGGCTTATGCCTTTGTTGTAGACTGCAGTAAAAGAGAAGATATTTACAGCTCCGCGAAGAAGGTGAAATTTTGCATTTGGTTAGAATCATATTGTGTCAGAGGTGGGAGGGATTTTGAAGATGATCCAGTCATGATGCAGACAAGCTAACAGAAATTTTGTGATTTGCTAAAGGTTGAACAGCTAGCTAGTGGCAAACCCAGAACCGAGGTTCCCAGGCTTTAATGTGTTCTGGAATCTTCCAGGGAGCTTCTTAAAAAATAGATCCCTGAGAGCTTTTTGTTCAATACGTCAAGGTCTGGGCCCAGGAATTTGCATGTTTGTTACTGTCTGCACACACACCTCACCCATCTGATTCAGACACATGTAACACCTTGGATGGCACTACTACAGGATCACTAACAGGGTCTTCTGAAGTCCAAAGAACTCAGGAAGATAGAATAAACCTAACTGTTTATCAGGCTGTGATCATAAACATATCTGTTGTTATAAAGCATTATTTGCCTCATCTATGTACAACTGAGATGTGCTATATCTGTAATGGAGTCTCCTCTGAGCACTTTCATAAATGTACTTGCTATCTAAACGCGGTAATGGTAGGAAGGTCAGTAGATTTACCTGGGCAAATTTCTTAAAACACACCTTCCTGGACCTTACCCCTGCATATGCTGATTGAGTGCAGTATAAAGGTCCTGATTCAGCCAAGACCTCTTGAATTTTAGGGAATTTTAAATCTGGGTACATTTTTAACTTCTGCTTTAAATTATAATCTTTTATTTCAAACTGATGCTACTATTGTTGGTTAGGCCTTAGCTAAGTCAAAAGAATAGATAGAAATGACCCAGGCCAGTGGTGGACCTTCCTGAAAGGGCGTGCTGTAAGACCAAGGCCTTTGGGTAAGAACCATCTGCATTTCACAATCACTCTTGTACTTAAATTAACAATGATTCCCTTTTATAGAGATGAGTGCTCTTCCAGTCAATACTAGCTCTAGCTATAATATCTTGGGCAGGTTACCTAACCTCTCTGTGGCTAACTTTCCTCAGTTATAAAATAGGGGTCACAGCAGTACCTACCTCGTCGGGTTGTCATCAGGAGCAAGTGAAGTAATGATGTAAAGTTCTCAGAGCAGTACCTGGTGCTTAGTAGTCACTCTGTAAGAATTAGTTCTTAGTATTATGATAGAGCCACTGATACTATCTACATAATTTTATTAGCCATCATTAAGATGATTTAGTAGTGTTAGTTACCTAACAGAAAACATTCATTTCCAGACTCATTTGGGAATAGGCTCTTTTCTGGAAAAGATAACTTTATTATCCAAAACAATTCCATATATTTTAAACATAGTTTTTTTTCTACTGAAATTTTTCTAAGATGAAATAACTATATGCTTAAACAGAGTTTATACAGTTACATATGATTATCAGATATTTTGAAGTAGCTATTTTGATGTGGCTATCTTGGTATCAGGACAATTTTATGCCAACTAAACAATAAAACACTCAGTTTGCTTGCATTATTAAAAATGTGCAATTTGACACTCTTACCCCCAGGGGTGCTGGGGCGGGGGCGGGCAGGGACACAATAGGTGACAATGGGGAGCTCGAGGATGAAGGAAGGGCCAAGACGATCTGGGCTAATACTTTGCAACACAAAACAGTAATTTATATTTTGAGTCATGTTAATTTGGAGGCATTACAGCAGCTTCATCAATTTAGCCACATAAAATGTTGTTTTCCTCGGAATTTAGGGGCGTTATTCTGAACAGCTTTCCTGTTGTGTTAGAGATGTAGATATAGGTACAAATTGTGTGTTGATCAAGGGCCAAATAACTTAGCTTGTCTCTGTAATAATTTAAATGCAGCCCAGGGAAATTCAGTTCTGGCTGGGGAGCCTTCACAGTGGCACATTGAGGTCCTCCTGGGGTGCCGACAGGCCTCCCCCTCCTGACTTCCTCTCTGCTCAAGCTTTGAGGCTTGTTTTGATCTCTGAGGTCAGAAAATCCCAACTCCACGTGACCTGTGGCAAGAAAGTTAGTCATTCTGTGTTTCATATTTCTTGTTAAAATGAGCACACTAAGAGTTGCTAGCTCATAGAATTGTTATGAGAGCTAAGTGAGATCATGAAATTCTGTAAAATGCGTAGCACTTACATATGTGAAAGCTTTTAATAGGCTAGTTGCCAGCTCCCTGTCAGTCCCCAAGCACAATGCAGCGCTATCTAAGGAAGGGCAACTCTGTGAATAGAGGCTAGCTTTTATTTGGAACAAATGTGTAACAAAATGCATTGTAACTTCAGGGTCCATCCACCAAGAAGCTTAGTTACTCAAAGAACAATAAAAATATGGGAGCAATAGAATGGCGTGAACATAAAAATAAATAGATGATGTAGCTGGTATAATGGTGTAATCAGTTTTACATAGTTCCTCATAACAGTCCCTGAATTTGCCAATTAATTAACCTTGTTTTTTTTGGGGGGGGGGTTGCTTACCTTTTAAAGTAGTATTTAAAAAATAGCCCTGGCTGGTTTGTCACTGGCTGTGCTTTTGTTAGCCAAATGCCTCTTGAGCTATAATCAATAGAGCAAAGTCAAGAGACTAAATTGCAAAATAATATTTTTACCTAGCAAACTTTCAAGCAGAACTATTTTGAAATAAAGTACCAAAAATTAAAAGATTATTTTTTTCAACTTTGCACACAGATTCGACACTACTTTTTTTCCCCACAGCAAATAAAAAAATGCATACTTTTTTAACAGTCATTGCATGCAAGCCTGCCCTCATACTTCTTAATGATGTAGATATTTTTCTTATTTTATTTTTAAAGGTGAAGGCAGAAATTGGGGATGTTAGTATTCTAATAAATAATGCTGGTGTGGTCTATACATCAGATTTGTTTGCTACACAAGACCCTCAAATTGAAAAGACTTTTGAAGTTAATGTACTTGCACACTTCCGGGTAAGTATGATTTCCTTTACAAAAACATTCCCTTTTGTAAGACTCAAAGATTAAGTTCTAAGTGAAGCTTTCAGGAGACATAAGGACATATCAACTCCATACTAAAGTTTTCTCCAGGTACCAGGGATAACATACAAAAAGATCATTTTTCATGCTACAATCAGATCTTATCAGTTATTCTTCCTCCCCCAATAAAAATATTTGTAATAATAATAAATAATAAAGTTCAGGTGCTATATATATTTTAATTCTAAGCTAGATTCTTATGTCCCTGTTTAGAGATGGAGGAGGGATTAGGGACCATCTGCATCATCTGTGATTCTGTAAAAGGGGAACCCAGTTTGCTTGCAGACTCACATGAGACCCAGGCCTCCTGTTACATCCTCAACTCTAAATGCAAACTTTATTGTGAAACTCATCATTCAAGGTCTTGTATACATATACACACAGAGTTTCTGAGGAGTCTAAATATTGCCCACATAGCCAGTTCCTAAAAGGGTCCCTGAAGGTTTTCTTGGGTGTGAGTTTGGGGTGAGTAATCTCAAAAGAATGTTGGAGTTAGTTGGTGAAAATGCAGTATTATGTTTACATTCCTAAGCTATTCACATCTGTCTTTGTATTTTTATGACTTAAGAGTTTTCCCATCTTTCTGCCTCTGTTGAAATGCAGGGTATCGTCTTATTTGTTTCTGAATCCCTATCACATAATAGGTGCTTAATAAATATCCGTGTGTGAATCATTCAGTAACTACTGGAAGATTGCTATTCACTTTAATATTTTGATGACATAACCAAACTCTTTTCCAACAATTTCACATTAAGATAGAAGACATCATTGATAAAAGGTGGAGGGAGAGTCAGTGGACATAAGTTATTCACAATTTAAATGAGATGGATTTTTAAAGTTTTCAGTATTTGTTGTTTACTTTAACTTTCTAATCTGGGCACCCTACCCAGTTGTCTTATGTTGCCAAGTTCGGCAGTTAATCTAGGTTTTTTATTTATGCCAGGAACAGTGTTGCAAAATATAACTTTATTTCAAAATATTCCCAATGGGTTTGTGAGTCAGAAATAAAAGTATTTTTTTCTGTCTTATAAAAACTATTTCTAGACTACAAAGGCATTTCTTCCAGCAATGATGAAGAATAATCATGGCCATATTGTCACTGTGGCTTCAGTAGCTGGGCATACCACAGTCCCATTTATAATGGCTTATTGGTAAGTGAACATGTGCATTTTTTTTATTGGTTTCTATGCTTAGCTTTGTTGTACAAAGTCTCCTGTGCAACAACATTATCAACTGTTAATACCCTCCTCTGTTGACTGTTTTAGGGGGTGGATACAGGGAAATTATCCAATTAGAAGCCAACTGCTTCAAGCATTTCTTATCTCTTTTTAGCAACAAGGAATTACAAGACAAGAGCAATACCATGAACACAAGTTAATATTAATAATTTTAAATAAAGTAATGTGGAAATAAAACTCTAAAGACAGAGAGAAAGAGTGCAATCTGGGGGTGCTTTCAAATGCAAACAGTGGAATTGGTCTGAAAATAATTGTAATGGTTAATTATTGCAGAACTTACCGTAGCAAACAGGGCACAGTCACGGTGTGCCCCACTGTACACTGTAAAGAACTGATCGGTGCTGCCAGTGTGGCCACAGTGAGCCTGCTGTTTGCATATGCCCTAACAGTTCTTTGGCTATTGCTGTATGTTAGCAAATAATAACTCCTAAAATTCTGAGCTATGATTGTACAAATAAATATGCATAAAAATAATGATAAAAATTTGTTTAACAATGTGTTCTTATGAAATTAATGATCTAAATTCTAGAGACAATGTAGATATAGTTGTCCATGCAGATATAGATAATGTGTATAAATATTGGGTTGGCCGAAATGTCCATAATACAAAAGACACATTTTTCATTTTCACCAATAACTTTATTGATTTGGATATTTTGAGTATGTGGGTTATCTCCTGTGTGGTACAATGTTGATTGTTTTCAGTTGATTAGATTGCTATCAAGTTCAACTGGTCTACCTGACCATGAGCATTATCCAGTGAGAAATCTCCAGCAGGGAACTTTGCAAGCCACAGCACCTTCTCTACACACTGCACAAACCGTTTTTTTTTGTGTGTGTGTTTTTACTTTTCCTGAAATAATAAAGCATAATATGCCGAAAATGTTGCATATTTTCTTCCATCTTCAATATTAAAATGGCTACACAAAAATTCACTAAGTTTAATAAGTTTTTTAAAAGCATGCTGATATGACAGTTGCCACAATACAATGTAAAAAAATTTTTCTAATGAAGCTCAAGACAACTAAGCGCTACTAGAGCCATCGTACAGAAAAAAACAAACAAACTTTATGGCCCATGTTTGTTAGGCATGGGCAGGTAGCTTGTTTATATACATATATGTCTTGCATTTTAAAAGTTTGCAACAATATGTATTAAAACATACCTAAAGAGTGGCTATTTTTAGTTAATAGCAATAAAAATGATTTTTATTTTGTTCTTTCTGTTCATCTATGTGTTCTTTCTATCTTTCTGAACATATATTTGCTTTATAGTAGTTTTAAAAATAAATACAGACATGGATTGCATTTTGACAAAAGGAGAAATGACCGCTGACGCAGTCACGGAGCAGGCCTATAGCGTCCAGATTGCAACTTGACTCCTTCTGAGCCACTTTAAGTTAGGGGATGAGCCCCTAGCCATCAGGGGCTAGTGTAGTTTTACATGTACTTACTTCCTTGATGAAAGATAGCTGCAGGTGCTGCTGCCAGGCTGCTGTGTGACATTCTACTGCCCTGACAAGTTCTGTCATAATCCCCAGGTCAGCAGAGAGGATTAGAGAATTAAACAGGCCTGTCAACCCTGCTGCACTTCCTCCTTCCCTTACCACAGGAAATATTGTACTTCTTTTGATTTTGATTTGATTCTACCCCACCGAGGTTTGCAGTGAAAATCAAGAAAGAACATGCTTTGTGTGAGAAACAGATTTATATTGGTGACCAGTGATGGTGCTTTCAGCAGAAGTACAGGTTCTCACCGAGTGTTGTCAAAGCAGGAGCAACACACACAGTTGTGCAGATTGTGCACTGCACAATTCCCCGGGGGCTCTGTTAACAACATTCAGGTCCTTTTAGACTTGAATGATTTCCCAGCAGATGGCAGTGAATTAATGTGAGAAGAGGGGTGGCCTTTTCTAATTCACAAAGAGTCCCTGCTTGGGCTAAGAGGCAGGGCTGCAACTACACAAGTGGTTTGTACACTTCCAGCTAGGGGACAGATCTGAGGTTTGTGGGCCCTCGCAGAACTCCTGTTCGGACCCTCAGCTCTCATGGGCCTGAGCTGTTGTGTCTGTGATCCTTAGGGGCCACGGTCATCTTAAGTTCAGTTGACTCTGGTTATCACTGTGTATCTGATCAATGGCAGGACTTTCAGAGAGTCACACTGAAGACTTCACCCAGCAGGAAGCAGTGCTTAAGAGTTGTTATTAATAATTGGACAATTAAACTGAGATGCCACTTAAAAAAAAACTTTTTATTGAAGTATTGCATACATTCGTAAAAATGCAAAAATCATGAGTATACAGCTCAATTAGTTACTGTAAAGTGGACACTCTATGTAACCACCATTCAGGTCAAAAAATAGAATATCACAAGACCCCAGAACCTCCTTTTGGAATTCTTCCCAATCACCAATCCCTCTTTCCTTCCCAAAGGTAACTCCTATATTGACTTGCTACACCATTGATTAATTTTGCCTATTTTTGATCTTTATATACATGGAATCATACTATGTTTGTAAGATTTACCCATGTTGGTAGCTGTAGTTTAATCATTGTCATGCCTAGACAATAATTTACTAACCACACTACCCTTCATGAACCTTTGAGTTGTTTACAGGATATGATTACTATGAGTAATGGTGTTCTGAATCTTGATTTAATCCATTACAATCTTATGTGACCTTTGGCAAGTAACAAAGTGCAGAAAAAAATCAACTCTATGCTAACTTTTAGCAAATCAAAATATACTAAAATCAATACTAGCATATACATTATTTTGTCCAGAAAAAGTTTAGCCATTGTTAGTATAATGAGAATGGTTTGCACAACATGGATGTAATCCGGCAGCCAAGGAGAGTGGACTGGAGTGCACATGTGTGAACAGTGACAACTTCACTATACTAGTCAGTTGGGGCTGAAGATACCATTGAGTGAGCATGTGTACTGTGTGGCTGTCACATTCAAAATGATTGAGCAAGTAGAGCCACAAATCTGCATCAAATTTTGGACACTTATTATCTATCTGTCTATCTATCTATCTATTTGTCATCTATCTCAAAACAAATTCACCCTAAAATTCAAATATATAAAATTCTTTTAATACACTCAAGATCATTAACTCTGAGTTTAAATATATTGCTGCACTTTTGGTTCACTTAAAAAATCAGAAAATACACTTTAGTAAAAGAGGGAAAAAATTACTGATAATCTCACCATGCAGAAATAACTTTGGTAAACATTTCTTATAATTTTTAGGACATTTTAAATGCAGATATATAGTCATGCATTGAAAAAGTCTACATACATAATCTTGCTTTTTTAGAATTTGAAATGAATGTTTTGCCAGTTTTTAAATACACAAAGTCTTCCCAGAAGGTATCCAGTCTTGTAATACGAAAAATAAAGACGTTTACCGAAGAAGATACAAGGTACAAGAAACATTGTGCACAGACAATGATGCCTCAGTCCCCTTCAAAGTGGGCACCGTGGGACCTCACACAGTTCTCCCAATCACCAGCAGCTGCTCTGTTGTATTTTCCTGAATCTCATCAGTGGTCTGACATCTCTTCCCTTCCAAAAGTGATTTGAGTTTTGGGAAAAGCCAGCAGTCACAGGGCACCAGTTCTGGGCTGCAGCGGGGGCTGAGTCACCTGGGTGATTTGATGTTTTGCCAAAAAACTTCTGTATGAGATGGGATGCATGAGCAGGTGCTTTGCCATAATGAAGCCTCCAGTCACCAGTTGCCCAGGCTGTGGCCTTCTGAGTCATTCAAATAGTTTCTGCAGAGAAATGTTGAAGCTTAATGAAAAATCTGATACATATTCATTGCTTTACTTGCTCAGTCATTTTGAATGCGGTGAACACACAGTACACATGCTCACTCAACAGCGTCTACCGCCCCCACTGATATTTACAGTGAAGTCGTCATTGTTCACGCATGCGCATTCCAGTTCATTCTCCTTGGCTGCCTGGTTACATCAATATGGCAAAAACCATTCTTGCTATTAACAATACATGGACTTTTTCTGGACAGACCTCAGTATATATGCAACATCATTTTCAATTCCTTCATGGTATGCCACTGTACATATATGCCACTGTTCATTGAATTTACCCATTATTGTTGGGTAATGTGTTTGTCTGGACTCTTTCAGTTGCAAGGAACACAAAACTTAAACTGACCCAGGCCAAAAGAGGAATTATTTTGCCTCTGTGATTAAAGTCACAGGTAGGCTCTCTTTCTCGGAAAAGATAGCTGCCAGCAGTTCAGGTAACATCCATTCAACTCCAAGTCCAGTAGATTGGGTAAAGTCATGACTTCCCAGTAATGCCTTCAGATGTTTTATTTCTAGAGTTCATCCTAACTAGACCAACTTGGATCCAGACCCTGAATGGGTAGGGGGAAAATGCGCATTAGCTGGCAAAATCAGAGTGATGTTGCCAGAATAAGGGAATATGTGAATGCCAATGAGCAAAAATAAGAGCTGCCCACAATAGACATTTAAAATTGTCTCCACAAACAACATACAAAACAAATTCCTCAAGGCAGATACAGATTGGTGGTTAACGGAAGAGGAGTGGGTACAGGGAGGGTTTATGGTGACAGATGGAAATTACGTTTTTGATGGTGAGCACGATGCAGTCTATACAGATAATGAATTATAATGTTGCATACCTAAACTTATATAATACATTATAAGCCAATGTTACATCAATTAATTAATTTAATTAATTGAATATTGTTTCTGTTTGCTTTCATGCACTATGTACCTCAGGGACTATCCTTGAATAAATCTGTAGAAACATGAGTGATGATTTCCTTAGGATAAATACTTAAAAGGGGAATTACTGGATCTAAGAGCATGGCACATTTTAATGAATCTCATACCTTTTCTAAGTTGCCTTCCAAAAAAACTGCCAATTAACCTGTATTTCGGAAAATAGGAAGCTGTGGAAAGCTCTCTCTCTCAGTTTATCTTTTTAAGCGTAGACATACATTGGAGCCTTAAAAAGAAAAGATTATTCATTCAATTATATAAAATTTAAAATATTATGTACTTTAAAAAACAACTTAAACAAATAAAAATGTCCTCATATCCTTACCACTTACTGCTAGGCAAAAATTATTTTATTTTGTAATTTATATTAATTACTCTTGAAGTAAAATATTTTAATATGCATAAACCTATTGGTATTATTTTATACATTTTCTGGTAATGTCCTTTAGCCATCTGTCCATTAGAGTATTGTCTTACTCATCTATAAAAGTTGCCGTATAGTAACCCTTATCCTGGTCTTATGTGTTGCAAATGCTTTACCAGTTTTTTTGGCTCTTAACTTGGTTGGGAGCTGATAAAGTTTAGAGTATATCATATAGAAGCCTGGTTATTGCCTAGATTTAAAGTTTGATTCTACCACTCTCTTTGTGTCTTTGGGCAACTTCTGTAACCACCCCTGGGGCCTCAGTTTCCTTTTTAATATGTGGGGATCGTTGTGGCATCTGTTTCATGGAGTTGCTGTGTGGGTTGAAGGACATAATGCGTCTGAGTAACTGAGGACTGTGTCTGGCATGTAGTCATCAATCTTAGATATGATTATTTTTGTTTGTTTTACTTTTTTAAGGTACAAAAGATTTACATTTTATTTAATTGAATCTTGCAATCTTTCTTTTTAAGTCTTCATTATATGCCTAAGCTGTTAAAAAAAAAAAAAAAAGAGTGGAGAGGGTGAAATAGAACTTTCCTTCTCACAGCTTTGTATTTTCCAAAGCACAGGTTGATTGGCAAGAATGTACAGGTGTTCTGTACATAACTGCTAATCCACACAGATTTCTAGAAGAACAATCTCTCTGGTAATGCCACTGAATCGCGCACTTTCAAATTTCAAATTTTCTCGTATATACTTTCACATAATTTTTTAAATTAATAATGTAATATTGTATCTCTATAAAGTTGCTTTTCAAAACACCTAACTGGAAGTGTGATGTTCACTTAAAATATGATTGATTTCCCTTCTCTTTCCAAATGAGGGAACTAGGACAATAAGAATGCCTTTGCACTTCGATTCATTCGTTTGACAAGTCCTTACTGAGCCCCCGTTTTGGCCCAGGCATTGTGTCGGGCCCTGGGGATTTACTGCAGACCACCACAGTCGTGCAGCTTGTAGCAAAGGTATGAGGGACAGACGTTCAAAAAGTTCTCCCTGATGACCATTAAATTACAAATCTAAAATGAGTTGTCACAGAAAACTGAAGATTACTATGTAATGGAGAAGTAATTTAGGCTAGGGGTCAGGAAAGTCCTCTTTGGGGAAGTCACACTGAGATTAAAGGAAGAACTGGTTTTATGCAGGAGCATTTTCCAATGAATTCATTGAACATATTAAAGTAAATAATGAACAGCCTACAATGTTATTAAATTTTATGGAAAGAGAAACAACAAAATTAACACCCTACCTATTTTTTCTAACAATACATTTAAGCTTATTCATTTGTCACTCTAATAAATGACGTTGTGATGCAGTAAGTGTTCTATGTCAGTGCTTCTGAAGCTTCAGTGTGCCCATACATTTACCTGAGGATCTTCTAGAATACAGATTCCAATTCAGTGGGTCTGGGCAGGGCACTGAGAGTCAGCTGTTGCCTGTGTTTCTCAGCTGAGGACCATGCTTAACTAAGGAAAACAGTCATCCAAATTAAATACATGTAGTAACTTCCATGAATTATTTTGTGACCTCTCTCTGTTTATTTTCAGTTCAAGCAAGTTTGCTGCTGTGGGATTTCATAGAGCTTTGACTGACGAGCTGGCTGCCTTAAAAAGGACCGGAGTCAAAACATCGTGTCTCTGCCCTAATTTCATAAACACTGGCTTCGTCAAAAACCCAAGCACTGCGTAAGTTGAGACAGAAATGGAGATAAAAGGGTTGGGGATTGCATGAATATGAGCCATTCTGTGGCTTTTCTGAAGTATTTTGATTCTTGAAACACCTGAGATGCGATGCCCTGAGCTCAGCTCAGGTTCAGCTTCTGTAAATTGTGGGAAAACAGGTGGAGAGCCGCAGGGAGAGAATGTATACAAATGTAAAGATGAATAAGACAGGTGAACTCGCAATCCTCCCTTTTCCTCTTCCCCTAAGCAGTGTTTTTTAGACTTAAGTACACATACATTTCACCAGGAGTGCTTAGGAACCGAGTAGGGGACCCACCCCCAGAGATGTTGGTCTTTACTGAGTTTGGTTGGGGGAGGGTAGTTAGTAGTTGGGATGGGGACTTGGAACAATGTATGCATATGTCTAACAAGCATCACAGGTAATTCTGATAGACATAAATGAGAACCACAATGTGAAAAACACTTTCCATTGGTAATCTAGAAATTACCTTCCAAATTGAGTACGAGACCATGGTCTTTCCTTGGTTAGCACATAAAATTGTAAGGATCTTCCCTGAGGTTAATTTTAATGTTTCCTTTCTTTGGAAATAGCTTTAATATCTTTGTAAACATATTGTATACTTAAAAAATAATTCCAACACATACAAATAAGAAAGTTTCTTTTAAAATTTTATTAAAATGCTCTATCCAGTGGAAACTGATCTTGATATTTTGATGAACATCTTTCTAGACATCTCCCTCTGTACAGATTAAATGTCTAAATTTTATGTAACTGACATACATTACACATGGGTTCTGGAAACAATAATTAAACTGCTCACTTTCTTCAGCATTATGTTTATAGACAATATGGTATTAAAAACTTCAAAGTTGGTAAAAGCTACATTTTAACTGTTCCCACCAAAAAAAAAGAAATGATAATTATGTGATGTGATAGAGGTGTTAGCTTACGCTACAGTGGTAATCACATTGCAATATATAAGTATATCATATCAACACATTGTATACCTTAAATTTACTCAACGCGATATGTCAAGTATGTCTCAATAAAAATTAATTAGGAGACTTCCAGCCAAGACAGAGGCATAGGTAGAAATGCCTTGCTTCCTTATATAACCAAAGAAGGACAACAAATTTAAAAACAAAAAACAATAAAAAATGCCAGAAAATCAAACTGTACGGATGTCCGACAACCAAGGACTTAAAGAAACTCATCCAGACTGCTAGGAGGGGCAAAAAAGGGCAGCTGGGGTGGAGAGGGCACAAGGCAAGTTGGTGGACTGGGCAGGCAAGGCAGCAGCTGGTGGACTGAGCAGTCTCACATTCGTGTGTGGATAAACCAGGAGGAACAACTGGAGAGAGAGACAGATCATGCAACCCAGGGTTCCAACATGGGGGACTAAAGCCTCAAAACCTCTGGGTGTAAAAACTCCTGGGTTGTGGCAGGAGAAACTCCCAGCCTCACAGGAGAGTTTGTTGGAGAGACCCAAAGGGTCCTAGGATGTACGCAAATCCACCCACTTGGGATTCAGCACCAGAAGGGCCCGATTTGCTTGTGGGTAAGGAACAAGGGACAGGGGAAGGGACTGAAATCCTGATGAGAACTGAGCAAACAGCATTGTTCCCTCTCTGACCCCTCCCCCACATGCAGTACCACAACATAGAGAGGTGGGTTGCCCCATCCTGGTGAATACCTAAGGTCCTGCCCCTTACAACATAACAGTTATGTCAAGACAAAGAAATGTGGCCCAAATAAAAGAACAGATCAAAACTCCAGAAAAAGAACTAAGCGATGAGGAGATAGCCAACCTATCAGATGCAGAGTTCAAAACACTAGTAATCAGGATGTCACAGAAATGATTGAGTTTACTTGCAAAATGAAGGAAGAAATGAAGGCCACCCAATGTGAAATAAAGCAAAATATACAGGGAACCAACAGTGAAGGGAAGGGAACTGGGACTCAAATCAATTGTTTGAAACAAATGGAAGAAATTAACATTCAACCAGAACAGAATGAAGAAACGGGAATTTAAAAAAAAATGAGGAGAGGCTTAGGAACCCCTGGGACATTTTTAAATATTCCAACATCTGAATTATAGGAGTGTCAGAAGGAGAAGAACAAGAGCAAGAAGTTGAAAACTTATTTGAACAAATAATGAAGGAAAACTTCTCCAATTGGGTGAAGGAAATAGACTTCCAGGAAGTCCAGAAAGCTCAGGGAGTCCCAAAGAAATTGGACCCAAGGAAGCACACACCAAGGCACATCATAATTACATAACCCCAGATTAAAGATAAGGAGAGAATCTTAAAGCAGCAAGAGGAAAGGAGACAGTTACCTACAAAGAAGTTCCCATGAGACTGGTCAGCTGATTTCTCAAAAGAACCCTTATAGGCAAGAAAGGGCTGGAAAGAAGTGTTCAAAGTCATGAAAGGCAAGGACCTACATCCAAGAGTGCTCT
>PVKM010006494.1:0-44105 GCA_004027735.1 Carollia perspicillata | reverse complement strand
CTAAGAGGATGGGGGGAGGGGATAGCTGTCCTAAGATTGGGCTCTTTAAAGTGCCTTATTAAATTTCTTAATAGTCATTTGTCACTTAATGGATTGCTTGGGGTGTGTAACACACGCGGCCCTTGGTTTTGTGTAGCTGTGTCTAAATGAGTACCATTATTCCATGTTGGAAACAGTATAGGTTACTTGAGAAAGTGTTCTCTAATATTTCAGTAAAACTTAAAAAGTTTGTCTACTTTAGGTTAAGGAATAACTAATCAGTTTGAAACTAGGTTATGGTTATTGTTGACGTAATTTCAGCTTTAACATGGATAAGGCTTTAATCAGGAAGTCACATAACTGGATGTTTGGAAGGAAGCTCTGAGAAATATAGAAAAGACACTAGAAATCTTTTTAGGAGCAAGACTATACAGGTAAGAATGTACACTTCTGGTCTAACAAATTAGTACCTCAATGAGATAAAGGACTATAATTGGAAACATACTGTGTGAATCTTTGGTACCATAATTGAATTTTATAGAACTGGACTGAATCTCAGCTAACTAGCTGAGCAGAGTGCGGGAGCACATAGAAATGGAAATACACAGTCTAAATCTTTCTATCAGAGTTATTAACAGGAGACTAAGTCAACCGGCTTGAGTCTCACTTTTCTTACTTAGTCTCTGTCCCTTTTGTTGTAGATGGTTTCAGTTCTTGTCCACTCTCTTCCTGATCTTTTATTTGCCCTCCTGTTTTTATTTTTAAGAGTTTTTTTTTTTTTTAAGTTTATTTTTAGAGAGAGGGGAAAGAGAGGGAGAGAAACATTGATCGGTTGCCTCTCTCACGCCCCCATCCGGGCAACCCAGGAATGTTCCCTGACCCAGAATCTAACCAGCGACCTTGAGGTTTGTGGGAGGACACCCAACACACTGGGACACACCAGTCAGGGCTATCCTCCTGTTCTCTCTCTGTCTCTGTCTCTCTCTTTCTGTCCCCCCCACCTCTCATCTCATCTCTTTCCATGACTCCAAGCAATGAATGTCCAAACTAGATTCTAATCTTGAACTCTTAACCCAAGCTTCAGCCTTATATTTCTGGTTGTCTGCCAGATCAGACATCTCTCTGTGAATGCCCCTTAGGCACTCCAATTCAAGAATGCTAAGAAAAATTCATTATCTTTCCAACCAAAACCTGCTTTACCTATCATGTCCCTTAATGAATCACCATTCATTCACCAAATCTCCTCGTCTATAAAGCCTGAAATCAGTTCTTCCTTCTGTCCACCTCCTCTTTGCAGTCAGTTACTTACTAAGCCATGTAATTAAGTCTACCCTCTACGCACTTCTCAAGTATGGACCATTCTGTCCAATCCCATGGCATTGCTACAACCTCCCCTATTGGCGTCTCACTTTGTTCTTCCCGTGCTCCTCCACACTGTTGCTATTTATTTTTCTAAATATAGTTGCAAATTATGTTACTCACTTGATCAGAAGTTTTTGATCCCTCAAAATTAGCCCATATTTAATATTTAGGTCTTCCACAATCTGAACGCCATCCACCTTTCCAGTCTCACAGACGGTCTTATATGCAAACCCTGGATGATTCTTCATTATTCCTGCCTTCCCCGCAGTTGCTCCCTTTTAAAATCTTAGTCCTCAAGGTCTATTACGACTATGAAGCCTTACCTCAGTTTCTCCCAGGTGAATTAACCCCACTTCTCCCTCTTTTACAGAATTTTCTTTTTATTTCTTTTTGGCTACTTATATTATGCTTCCTTTACTAGTCATGTATAAATTTGTGTACTTTCCAGTCTATAATTTCTTGCAAAGTGATGATGTTTTCCTTCTCTAGTCGTCAGCCCAATGATTTTGGCTCTTAGCGTTTATTTAATAAAGGGGGGAGAAGAAGCTTAGAACTCAATTTATAATAAAAAGAATCAGTTAAAAACTATTTCTCACTTATTTTCCATCTTCAGTGGGTAGGTTATTGTCAGATGGTTTAGTTGGATGTTATGGTTCTAATTCCAGTGAGCACATGAGTGACGGAAAATGGAAGCTATCATCGTTACTAGGAAAAAGAACCCCTCCAGTGACGTACACGGAACGTGGTTTAGATCCCTCACTTCCTGTATATGCTGATCATTGTTTCATGTAGCTCAGGTGACCATTATGGGCACCCTTTTATTAAAAACATACTGATCAACTAGTTCTAACCAATGGCCAGTTATTGTCCTATTGACATTTGAATGCTCAATCTTTAGAAGCCAGGATTAGGTTATTTAAAAATTAAAAACCTCTTCTTCCATGGCCAGGAATAATAAAGCAAGGGAACAGCATGTAACAAATTCCTTAAGTTTCAATTTTCTGTTTGTTTCCTAACATATTTGGTTCACACAAATCATTGGATAAGAGAATAAAGACCAAGTATTTAGATGGCATATTACTACCTTTGTAACCTATTTAAATTATTGTCTTTTGCTTGGATCAAGATTGAACCAATTAGGTGCCATGTGAGGAAACAGGGCTGGACTGTGGATATCCCTTGATTCTTTGACGCCGGTGCTGACTGCTGCTTCTTCCAGGTGTTTCCATCTTCTGGGAGCATAATTAATAAAGGAAGGAGAAAAGGAGAGAAGAAGAAAGAATGCCTCTCACAAAAAAAAATCCCTATTTCCTAAAATACATAAACACGCACTGCTCACTCTGTGGGAACTAACCAAGGATAGGAGGCAGTCATGATAAGGCAATGATAAGTGAACAGAATTAAAACTATTTAGAAAAAAAATTTCTTTCTCCTTTTTCCCCTATTTTATTTATGGTATATTTTAATGTTTCTAGTTAGTCATATTTTAATTGTGTTAGTTGTTTTATATTTCAAAGGTAAATAGTCAGCTAAAAATAGAAGTATCTGAAATGAAAATGGGAGTTGCCCTTGTCCCACCCCCTTTTCACTCCTTTGCTACTTCCCTCCCCTTAAACTTCTAAACCCATGAATTTCCCTTAGAATTTCTGTTCCTCTTATCATCAGGATCATTATATTAATGGCGATCATCAAAATGCCAACAAAAACTTCACTTGTTAATATGAGAGTTCAACTATCCTTCTTTAAACAGTCCAACATTTTTGTGGTTTTCCTTCTTGTAAGTTCCTGGAAGTGACACTTAGTATTTTGTTTACCTTTACATAACCCTGGCACTTAACAGTGTGTATGTGTTGGCGGAGTGGAGCGAGCCTTTGAGAAAAGAAGGAAACTAAGCTAAAGTCTGATCTGTGTTGGTCAGATATTTTATCCGTAGCCAATGAATCTGTAACCTACATCAAAGAAACAATGTATGTTTGTCTTTTTGAAGAATGTGTAGGTGTCCATAGGGAATCTCTACATTATTATAAAATTATCCATAACATGTTATTTTCTCCTTTCATGGTTAATAATTGCATGTGTTCCCTTATCTACTTAATGTTATCTTAATAAGATTTTTCTTCTGCTTTCTTGATGTCTCAAGTAAATTATTTAGAATTAAATTCCAACAATACAATTCTGAGAATGTTTATAATTGGTATTAATTGCATATTTTTTAATCATAATTTTAAGATGGGCTTAGAGAGGAAAGGGATTTGAATAACAGTTAACATCATTGCGGTCACCCTAATGTAGAAAAGTATATCTTTCACTTGCTTAATGAGAATTATAAATTTTAAATTGATCCAACAATTATACCTCCATTAGATACATTGCTAGTACTTTAAATATGAATAACTGGTTTTGTTAAATAAACACAAGAATTATCTTTTTCTCTCATTGCTATCTTTCTCATATATCCTGTTAAAACTAAATTTTTGCTGATTTATTATATTCACCTATAGTTTATAGCTTCTTCCATGATTTCAGATAAAAACAAAAATGACTTTTCTCTGTAGCAGATCATTTCTCAAAGACCTCATAACAGTGTAAATAAGTTTTATTTACCCCTAAATAGTAACTACAAGTTAACTGTTTGGTCTTTTGTGGTAAGATAATAAGGGATCCATGTATAAAGGTGCCAGTCAAGGAATTCTGTTTTCTCACTCTTTTTTGCCCTAAGTGGCTGTCTCTGATCTGCCAACTGGAGGCCAGTCATCTCTTTTCTCCTTACCTTCATAGCAACTAAATACATAACTGGTTTCTAACTGGTTTCATTACAATAAAACATGTTGAAGAAGAATAGCAGAGGACTAGAACATTCTCTAAGCAATGTTGGCTATATTAGAGTTTGGGGGTGCCAGGAAGACATCATTTCCCCCCAGATGTTACCACATTTGTCTTTTTGCTATGGGACTTAATCCTGGATTAGACAACATAGGTGTGTATCTGCATGAATGTATTAGTTATTTTCTCTAGCCTTCTAACTTATCAGTGGGCTCCAATGAGTAAGAAATCCCTATCAAGATCATTGACATAAATTCCAGAACTGTAAGGGACTGTGAGGGGTTATTTAATCCAGCTTACTGCTCCTAGGCAGTTAAGATATTACAGTCCATATTTTACGGATGGAAACAGCCAGGGTCAGAGGAGTTAACTGATATAACCAATGTCATGTGGCTAATTAATGTCGGAACAAGGACTGAAATTGTGTGATACTCTTTCTACCATGTAACACTATCTTCATGAGTATCATAATGATCATTTATTGGATAAGAGCAACTGGCTGTGGACTTACACATCTTTGAAATATAAGGAAACTGGAAAAAAATTAAAACATATTATTAACAGCTCTGTTCTCAACGAATTCAGCTATCTTTTGTCTTCCTGCATTATATAGTCTCTTAACTGAATAAGAACATCAGGGAAGTGAAGAGGAGAAATATGTTGCAATACAGCAGATTTATACTAAAACTCTTGAGTTAGAAGCTATGAGTTTGGGAAGTTTGTTTTTCTTAGGTATATGAAATAGTCATCTGAATAATCTCTCTCTTATACACACACAGAGTAAACCAGAAAGGAAAAGAAAATGCCAAGTAAGCCAGGAAAAAAGAATAATCTTCATCAGTTGTGCCCAATGATATCCTTATCGTTGCATACCTGGTTTTTGCATGACTTTAGTCACTGTGCATTCACTGTTATGTATGCTTTATTTTTTGTTTGGTCTTTTTTATATACACCTTTCAATGTATCTTCCTAGTTCACGTAGTTATCCTTTTATGGGAACATGGTATTTCATTATACTGTGTAATCATTCCCCAGTAAGTAGGTTCTTTTTTAGCCTAATAAAAAAGCTCTAAGGCCCTGGCTGGTGTAGCTCAGTGGGTTGAGCGTAGGCCTGCGAATGAAACAATCGTGGTTCAATTCCCAGTCAGGGCACATGCCTGGGTTGCAGGCCAGTTCCCCAGTAGTGGGGGCATGTGAGAGGCAACCACACACTGATATTTCTCTCCTTCCCTTCCCCTCTAAAGATAAATAAATAAAATCTTTTATAAATAAATAAATAAATAAATAAATAACTCTAAGCATCTTGGCAGAAATGGAGTTTTTTAGTTATTTGGGATGGGGGGGCTGTATTACTGAAGTGATATTGTAGTTGAAAGATATAATTCATTAAACATTCTTCTTATGTGTATTCAGCTTGTTCACAAAGATTGTACTATTTTATAGCACCAGAAGCACAAGCTAAAGGCATCGTTAATTCTCCAGCACCTCATCAGCATTTGGTTTTACCATTTTTATCTGTTTATGTTAACTTAATAAATATGAAATGTTTCCATTTCTTTTTTTCTTAATCGAAAGAGTAACACATAATTTTTGTAGAATGCTTAGAAATACAGAAAAAGTAGAGAAATCCCACCACTGGAGATCAATGTTCTCTCCTTCACTATGTGTTATTTTGCTTAAATGAAGTCTGTTTTTTTCTAAGAAGGTCCCTGGAGAAGGAAATGTTTATCTTGAAAAACTCTGAGAAATTAAGGCCAGGTCTTACCCGTACCCTCTGCTGCCCCTGCATGGTTCAGCACAGAGTCATTTTACCCTCAAAGTTCTCCTTCTTCCGCCTTGGAGTTTGGAGGCACAGGAGTCTGCAGGGAGGTCACAGTTGAAAGGTTGACGGAAGTGGCTGAGAGAGGTAGAAGTCTCTCAGTAAGAAAGTATTGAAAATCAACTTTCAAAGAGACTTTTTTTCTGAAAATAAGAGTATAGGAGACAGGAAGTCCTGCTTTTCACTTGACACTTGGGACCTAACTTATTTTACTTCTTTTAAGACAATTTCCAGCCCTGGCAGAGTAGCTTCATTGGTTAGAGCGTCATCCCAGTACACCAAGGTGGCAGGTTTGATCCCTGGTCAGGGCACATACAAGAATCAACCAATGAGTGCATAAATAAGTGGGACAGCAAATCAGTGTCTCTCTTTCTCCCTCCTCTCTCTGTCTCTAAAATCAATACAAAAAAAATGTCCAGAGAAAAGAAATTCTATGAACTACTAACTAAAATCCCCAACCTCTTAGTCTGTTGTGTGTACAAGTTGATGTGTGGATGGCTTCACAGAGAATGTTTCAGGGGCGTTCACACCACACAGAGTTACTACAGTCAGCTGACAGGAAGGAGGACTTGTGGGGGCGGGGGGCGGTGAGGTCAAGGCCTAGGACATTCCAGAAAGTCTTCAAGTGTCTTGTCTTTTCTCTCTTTTCTTAACGGACTGTGACAACTAGGGTTCCCTCAGGCATCTGAATAAAAAAAGGCTGAAAAGCGATAAAAATATGTTACAGAAGAGTATTTCAGTATCGGAACTCCTTTTTTTTCCTTTCTGTGCTCCTCTACTTCCTTGAGAAATATTGGAGGAAACCCCTCCTTCTTCCTGTACCTCAGATTACCCCTTGTAAAACGAGGATCATGAAAGTTGTAGTAAATGCATCTGAGATCTTGTTTTCCTGCATATTTGAGAGGTTTGGAGATGAAAAGATGCTTTGAAAATGCTTCACCAGGGATTTCCTTAAAGCTGTCCCAGAGCTGTATTCCTCCTCAGAACCAGTGTCAATAAAACTTTGATTTCCAGAGATGTTTCTCTCTTTGATTTTTCTAAGACCAAACAGCTTTGCACCTTCACTTTTTTTAGTATTTGAAAGAAGATAATTCAGAGTATTGATACCCTCATGAACCACAAGGTTTTTTTTTTTAAAGGTCCTTTATGTAACCCAAAGTTTTACATGAAAAACTAGCAAAGATTGGACATTTTATGCATCTAAAGCTGAAAAAAGTCTGTGCCCTATCAGAACATATGTTCTAATTCTAAAGATCTTGCTCCCAGTAATGCCAGTGTGGGGACTTTTGTGTGACTGTAAGTACAGATAGAAAACTACTCTCAGCAGGTTGTGACATGTAACACATACTCTTGGAATTGTACTTGAACTTTACCTTTGACAAGATGTAAATATTTGAAGTATTGCTCTAGTATTAAGAAGGAAGAACCTGTTCACTTTCAGTTTAAAAAAAAGAAAGTATGCCCTGGCTGGTGTAGCTCAGTGGATTGAGCAGGGGACTATGAAGCAAAGGGCTGTTGGTTCGATTCCCAGTCAGGGCACATGCCTGGGTTGCAGGCCAGGCCCCCAGTAGGGGACACATGAGAGGCAACCACACGTTGAAGTTTCTCTCCCACTCTTTCTCTTTCCCTTCCCCTCTCTCTAAAAATAAATAAATAAAATATATGTTTTTTAAAAAGTATATTTCCAGGCTTTCTCTCTTTTTGAGCCCTGAAAATTCTGATTTTTATAGTGATCATCTCACAGTGCAGCAGCATTTGGGACAAATCTTTGGAATTTCCTGTACTTTAATTATTTGCAAATGAGAAATGTTTTGGGGGAAAAATGTGGATGGGAGGTTATCCCGCCAAATTTATCTTTTTGCTTTGGCAAGTGACCTTCATTTCCAGACTGGCGACTGCTCCCAGAGCGAGAGTAGGTTGTATCATCTGAGTAACAAGGATGGGATTAATAGTGCAGCTGACCTGAGTATAATGTGGCGAGGTTAGAGTTGCTATAGCTAATCTTGGCTTTTATTAAAAATAGATTCAACTAATAATGTAAGCAAAGCTGATTGGAGATAAGTTATTTTAAATGTCTATTACATTTGCAAGAAACTATGTACTTTTTTGGTATAATACAAGCAGACCAATCCACAGCTCTGACTTCTGAAGGTAGTATGGAGGGGTATGGGGATGTGGCTTAAAATAAGTGATAGTTCAGTCTTAAACTTTACTGTTGAGTTGATTAATCCATTGAACTTAAAGGTTTAATAGCCATTTTACTAATGTTGAATTCAAAAGCATACTAAATCTTGTCTCCTGTTATCTGGGATTTCAGATATCTTTTCTACTTCATGTTATCTTGAGATATAAATGATAGGATGTGGCTGAAGGCTGTCATTACTACCTTTTTTTTAAAGATTTTATTTATTTATCTTTAGAGGGGAACGGTTAGGGAGAGAAATATCATCAATGTATGGTTGCCTCTTGTGTGTCCCCTGCTGGGAACTGGCCTGCCACCCAGGCGTGTGTCCTGACTGGGAATCGAACCGGGATCCTTAGCTTCACAGGTCCGCGCTCAATCCACTGAGCTACACCAGCCAGGGCTGTCATTACTATCTTAATACACATGACATGCTGTGTACCAAGGGAACATTCCGTGGCACTGAGTGACTTTCTAGTGAGTTACTTCTCTAGGTTTAAAAATTATAATTTGTATCCTGGCCCAGGTAGGTCAGGTGGTTAGAGTGTTGTTCCAATACACCAAGGTTGTGGGTTTGACCTCCAGTCAGGGCACATACAAGAATCAACCAATGAATGCATAAATAAGTAGAACAACAAATCAATCTCTCTCTCTCTCTCTCAAGACAATAAATAAAAATTTAAAAGTATATAATTTGTAACTTTAATTAGAGATCTACTTTAAGGTTTTATTTATTTATTTTCAGAGAGAGGGTAAGAGAGGGAGAGAAACATTGATCAGTTGCCTCCCATACGCACTCCAGCTGGGGGCGGAACCTGCAACCCAGGCAAGGGCCCTGACCAGGAATTGAACAGGCAACCTTTCACTTTATGGAACAGTGCCCAACCAGCTGAGCCACACTCGGTCAGGGCTAGAGATCTACTTTAGATCAAGAGATAGAAATGTAGTAATTTACGGGATCACAAAATACTTTGTTCAAAAAATCTGTACCATTCACTTTCTCCTTAAAAAAGAAAGGCATGGTCTCTGCCCTGGGTGAGATTCTGGTCCAATAGAGGGACACACAACAATTTGATAAGCAGTGTACTGGAGGTGTAACCAGGTGCCTTGGGTACAGAGAAAGAACTACTTGGACTTATGTAGCACAGGTAGGACAGACTTCACAGAGTTGCTTAGTTTACACCGTGTCTTGAAGGAACAGGCATTTGCTAGACAACAGGATAAAATGGTAATCCAGGTAAAGGGAACTCATCTACGATGTCGTGGACCTCACAGCAGTTTGCTTTTCCTGGAGGATAAGGGTAAGGAAAAAAACATGCCCAGAGAGGGGAGGTAGGGGCCAGACCTAGAATTGGTCTTCTGTGACCTACTAAGCACTTCAGATTTAATTCGAGGAATGGTCAGGCATCCTTAAAAAATTTTAAACAAGAGAGTAACATAGATGTATACTTGGGGGTAATTATGTATTTTGCACTACTTGGGAGGATGCCAGCATCATAGAGACTTGATTGGAAGGTGGAAGAACTGTTTAGAACAGTAAGAACAGTAATTCAGTAGTCCACCTAGGGCAGCAACAGCGGGGATAAGGTGGACAGAGAAGGGAAACTGCAGATACTGCCATCCGGACTTGGCACTTGGAGACACATGTCATTATTGTCTGGGACATGAAGACTCCCCTCAATGACTATTACAAGGCTTTCTGGTTAAGCTGGTTAGGCAATGATTACTGGCAGGGAGCATAACCTAAATATAGTTAACTTATTTTTCCCTGGGCACCTATGAATAGGTAGTGCTTAATATTTATAATACTAAAAACACCTTCTGTGGAATATAGAAGCTAATATAAAGTCTAATCTCTTCTGGATTTTATTTATAAAGGAGATTTGCAGTCATCTTTTTTGAACATTGCATCAAGATTTCCCATCTTCTATGCAAAATTTATTGCTGGGTTTTGTTTTCCAAACAGATTCTTCGGGCCCAAAGCCGAAGTGCAGGTGGAAGGAAGATCTCTGAAAACAACTATTCTCTGGATGATTTGGAAATAGGGCCAAGTAAGCAGACAGTTCCAAGTGCATGACATTCTCTGGGAAGTACTCATCAGTAAACAGCCAATGCTTTTGATGGAAGAGTGGCACAAATTAAAAGGAAGTCTATCTGTTATATACAAGCCATTCCCAAACCGCATTGCTCTCCACAAATAGCTTCTCTGTATTTTTAATCCATCCTCGTCGGTGGTAACTTGTGGGAAACAAATGGTACCTCTGCAGGATTCCAAGAGAAGCACTACGGACAGACAATTTTGGCTCCGTGGTCACCTGAGGTGTGAGGGCTCCCATCGATGGGCAGTATCCTCCATCAAGATTGGTTATCCTGTACTACCAGTGGTAACAAAACTGGTAGTACAGGATAGAAGGTGGAATTGAGGGTGAAATTATTATGTTTTGAAGGGCATATTAGGTGCTATACAAAAGAAAAAAATGGAATTAATAAACATAAGAAAATCATCAGCCTCCTAGTAATCAAAGAAAGGCAAATAAAATTCCATTGAGATCTAATTTTTTTCGTATGTTAAATAAGCCAAAATTTTCAAATATACAATGCTCAATTATGGTAAAGGTTCTCTGTATAATGTTGGGAAAGTGAGTGAATATTACCATATAGTTGACAGTTATATTCCTGCTTTCCTTCTCTGTACTCATTTGAAGAAAATGATTCCATTAAATTACAATCACCCCAAACTGGGAATCAGAAACCACTGAAATCACATTTTATCTTCTAATAAAGCTTTTTTTTTTTTTGCATGCTTCCAGGTCAAGTGTCAACTCATGCATTCAGCTTGGAAAAAAGTGAGACTAGACGAAATCTGGAGATCCCACGCCTGTCAGAAACCTCCATAAAGGATCGAATGGCCAAGTACCAGGCAGCTGTGTCCAAACAAAGCAGTTCTACCAACTATACAGTATGTGTTATGTATCATTCATTGATTCATTCATTCATCCAGCAATGGTCACTGAGCACAGAAACTAAAAATGTCGTCAGACCCTGACTTGTGAGCCCTGGCTCCTTCCCTTGTTTCCCCACCCTCCATTCTCTTTTCACAGAAATCCTACCTTAGTTTTATTCTCCATCCTTCCCATGTTCTAATCCTGTCTTTGCTTTCCTAGGTCTCATTCCCACCCCACCAGTTTTTTTGTGATGTTACCATCCAGTAATGTCATTGAGAGTTCTCCTTGTCTCTTCTACTTAATCTTGGTTTCTTTGTTAAAGAAGTAGTATTTTATTAATTTTAGCAGGAACATTTATTTTATTTTTGTTTTTGGGGGAAGAAAGGGCAAATGGTGGAGAGAAATATCAAATATATTCAGCATTAATATGGGGTGGGGGTTTGTAATTTTTTATTGGTATATAATTCATATAACAAAATCACCATTTTAAAGTATAAAATTCAGTAATTTTTAGTATATTCACAAGGTTGTGCAACCATCACCACTGTCTAATTCCAGAACATTTCCATCATGCCCAAAAGAAGTCGAATGCCTGCACACTCACTCCCAGTCCCCCTGGCCACCACTGATCTACTTTCTGTCTTTATGGACTTGCCTCTTTCCGTCATTCCTTACAAATGAAATTCTACAATATATGGCCTGTTTAATCTTCACTACTTGTTATGGGATGATTTTCTAAAAAATAGAGAATAGTGGATGAGAAAAGGGGAGAGACATGAGAAGAAGACGAGCTGAGTAAGAACAAAATATTTGGTATTCTAAATAGAATGGAGGGTCTTTTCATTTCATACTTACCTAGGTTTAACTGGCAGGGTGACAGGATGGAACTTCTTAACTGAAGTTATGCCCTTTTAAATGTCCTTTGTTTGTATGTGCACACACGTATATACACATGTACACATACCTATATATGTACCTTTCAAATATTTGTTCCTTGTAAGATTGCAGATTACAAACTATTAATCTCTTGATGTCTTTTAACAAAGTCAGAGGACTCGAATCGAATTGTGTGGTTCGCAGGCAGACTGAAACCGGTGCCTGTGGGAAATCATAAAGCGTGTTGCAGGAGTTGAGCCTTCTTTTTCCCACGTTATTAAGTATGCATTCTAGTAGTATTTAGTGGTAGCCTCAGTCCCTGAGCAATGAGTAATTTCATCTTGATTTTTCACTGTAATGTTCAGAAGAGATGTGTGTAAATCAATGTTGAGTATGAAAAGTGAGCAAACTTAGACCTCTCTTAGAGGGCAGGGCAGGAGATACAGCAAACATGTGATCCATGGAGCTTTATTTCCTCTTGTTCCAGGATTTTGCTGCTTCTCAGTGCCCTCCTGCTATAAACATTCCGGCCAGGTGACTCCCTAAGTGGAAAAACCTGTTCGGCGACTTTTTTTTTTAACTCCTAATAGTTTCTGCCTTGCATTTCTCCATCTCTGAAAATTTAAAGAGTTGAAATACTTTAGGAATTCTTGTAAAAAGTACGTTTTATCTCATCTAAAAAGAATTTCTCGGGCCACTTCACAAAGGTAGGTTGTAACAAGGCTCGGGCTCCATGGCAGGGGCTCTGGAGGCCGGGCTTTGGGCTGGGGTCCGGAACGAGTGGTTGGCCTGTTGTACTGTTACCTTCCGCGGTGCTGGCTGCCAGCTCCTTCCTGCAGATGCACCTCCAGGACGTGGGCCTTAATCTGGAATTCCACACATGAGTAAATCAGTCACACTCACACCCCCTTATTGGGCCTTATGGCCATAAATTGTTTTCTCTCATGCCTAAAGAATCACGGGGAACAGCAAGGGACTAGATTGCTAGCAGATTAATGATAGGAAATGTTCATATTCATCTACCTCTATATTGATTTTGGGTCTAATAATAGATAAAGTTAATTTTAGTATTTTGCCCCAAATGGTCTTTGCAAGAAAAAAAAAAACCGTGCTTATTCCTATGACAGTATTAATACCTGCTTTTTAGGTTGAGGCTCTGTTATGAGAAGTAGAATAAGGTAGGTCTTTAGTACAATGTGTGAATTTTATGCAAAAAACATGTTTTTGAAGTCTCATTGTTTTGTGGTATCATTTTGATAATTTGTTTTATGTATACATCACCCCTGTCTCTCTTTCCAGGCCGAGCATATATATATATATGGTCAGTATATTTTCTTAATTGTTGGCACTTGGCATCTCCTTTCCCTGCTCCAGAATGGTCTTTTCTGATAAAACTCACCAGCTTTGCATTGCCACAAGCTCTGCTGCTAGGAAAGTGAATCACGAGAACATTGTACGCTGGGGGTGGTCTGTGTATGTCTGTGTTGATGTGTCTGTATTCTAATGAGCATAGGTTTTACCTAGTGTACAAATATTTAACTCTGAGGTGTGTGTCCACAAAGCTGCTTTTGTCATTTCACAAGTCCAGCGGGTTTTGCTTGTGAGAATTAGGGGGTTGATTTGACCTCCAGCCTCTTAAAAGAATTTTTTTTTGTTCACATTCCAAATTTACTTAATTGTGCAATGAGGAGCATACGATGGTGAGAATTTATTTTACTCTATTTTTTGAGACTTAAAAAAGTTCACAGGCTATTTTTATTTTTCAGAATGAACTGAGAGCCAATGGCAGTGAAATAAAAATTCACAAGTTGGAGCAAAAGGAGAATGTACCCCCAGGTCCTGAGGTCTGTGTCTCCCATCAAGATGGAGAAAAGGTGGGTTGGAAAGTCGGATGTCCAGTTGCCAAGGAAGCATGTGTTCTAAATTAGGTGCTCAAAATTAGAAACCACTCTGACTCTGGGCTGCAGAGTGTCTGGGAATTTGGTGACAGCTGCCAGGACAGATTGTTGTTTTTGCAGGTCACATAATTTCGGTTGGGAAGCTCTGCAACTTATAGCTGACCAAATAATGAACCCTCATTGGAAAATTCTTTTGCTCAGCAGATGCTCAGAGGGTAGAGAGCTAAAATGATTTTTAAAAATCTGTTTTCATTAGAAATATTATCTTCAAAGTATTTGTATATTATTAACTCATTTTGTGCAAGAACATTTTATTCTGTCACTCAAAGTATTTTGAAAGCTAGACACTATACTAAGCACAGGAAATGCTAAGCTTAAAAACTACATATGAACATACCGTTCCATATGGTCTTTATCTGCAAGGAAGCTAACAAAGACGGGAGAGGAGTAACAGGTTGGCAGTCCTAAAACAGTGTGAACAGCTGTGAAAGGACGATGCAGGGCCTTGGAAGCTGAGGCTAAGGACACTTACCCCAACTTTCTCAAGAAGGTGATGTCCTAAAAAATGTGTCAAAGTAGGCCTAGTGAATAAGAAGTTCAAGTAAGGAAAGAGTAGGGTGTTCCGGGAAGACATAACAGAGGAGTGGAAATCGGAGATCTAAACCAAGATGACTTGGCTAGAGAAGGAGGTCCGTACAGGCAGTGGAGGGAGACGAGTGGAGGAAGAAAGCCAGGGTGGGTCTTGAAAATGCCACCCTTAAGAGTTTGGAGGTAGTCCTGCCGTGGTAGAAAGCCAGGGGGAGGTTATAAGCAAGTTAGATTTGTATTTTATGCATTTAACGTTAGATGAATGGCTTAGTTGAAGTAAGCAACAATGTGTATGGCAGGTGAATTTATCATTTTCTCTGCCGATGCATTACCCAATCTCTTCAGTCTTTTGGTCAATATAATAATCAAATGTTAAGTTAGATGAGGAGGAAGAGCTTTCAAATCTATGACAGTGATTAATGTTAGGAGAAAAACATTGTCTCTGTTATACATATGGACCCCCTTCCAAAAGGTGAAGAGATCGTTCTTCCAAAAGGTGAAGAGATCATTAAAATTGGTCAACAGTAATAGTTCTCAAATGTATTTCACTATGACAGACTTTTAAAGGTTTTCCGTATTGACAGAATACTGGCAGGAAGCCACGAGACACACTGCACATTTGGTCGGACCAGAGTGGGCACACGGGAAAATGGTCTCAGATGAACAGCTACGTGGTGTGAATCACAGACTAGAACAGGAAAAACATTTAGAAGAATTAAATCACTTTGCTTTACAAAAACATTACAAATCTATGTTGAAATAATAAGACAAAACACTTGGCAGTAATTTGTCTCATAATCATAAAGCAATCAAATAAACACATGCATCCCTTCAACAGTGAGCTCAGGCATTAGTCACACGGCTCACGTAGCAAGTGAGTTCTCTCATTAGATGCCTAGGTTTCCTGTTTTTTAAGTGGAAGATTATCTTAAGAACAAATAAATATGGTTGGAATTTTTCTTATATATTATAAAAAGGACATTTTAGCCCCGGTGGGTGTCCCTCAGTTGATTGAGCACTGCCCTGCAAACTGAAGGGTCACCGGTTTGATTCCCAGTCCGGGCACATGCCTGGGTAGCAGGCCAGGTGCCCAGTTGGGGCTTGCGAGAGGCAACTGTGACGTTTCTGTCACACATCCATGTTTCTTTCTCTTTCTCCCTCCCTTCTTCTCTCTCTAAAAATAAATAAATAAAATCTTTCTATAAAAAGGACATTTTAGGGAAAAATATTCCCAGCAGTGAAATCCCCCAATCTGCCCTAGATGCATAGTTTGAGAAATGACCTTCTGGAAAATAATGCTCGATTGCCCCTCTCCTTGTATCTAATTTCATGCTTTCTTGATTGGGTTCATGATTTGAAACTGGAACCCTGAGCTGAACTGGAGGATGGAGACATTTTAATTATAGCCTAAAAGAGGATTGGTGCAACTGAATGGTGAATTGGGGAGTGGGTGGGGAACAAAGGTGTTAAAGACGGGGCATCATCTTCAAGCACACACTGCAGGTTCATAAACCCTTGGCTGCCTTAAAATTCGTAAAATTTTTCAGAGCCTCAGTTTTTCTTTCAGCTATTTGCCTGGTGTTTGTTAACCAACGCCTAAGGACTATTTGAACTTCGATTTGTTGCAAAAAGACACTAATGCTAGGGTGAACTTGCCTCAAATGGAATAGTTTGTAAAGAATTGTTCATCCCTTTCTCCTCTTGTGAATGAATTTGTACTTCCCTTTCATGAAATGTTTGAGCAAAATCTCACGTGCTCTCTCCTGGCTGTGCCTGCAGTCATCTGGTTGGACATGTGCGATGATGTCAGGATTGGCATTAACTTTACCCTTTAGGTTCAAGATGGTCAAGTTAGAGGTGAGAGAAGAACACCCTGGGGGGGACGCACCTAATAATTAGCAAGAATTAAAGAGTTTTTCATGGCTATGCACAACTGTCAGGAAATTTATTTCATATCAACTGAAATAATGCATGTAAGGTGATGATTTCGGTGATTAATAATAAACATTCAGTAACTATTGGGTGTCATTATACTAGCTCATTTTATACCATGTCAGAATTCCTGTAATGAAAAAAGAGTGGTGGGAAAAATAACCATGCTGAAATTCAGGTGCACTCAGGCAACACCTTAATCTCCAATATTTCATCGCAGATGTGTTCAGTGCGTTAGACAGCCTGATACAAACTCTCAGCAGCACTCAGAACCCCTGACGTCGGGGTGAGTTATTACATGAAGAGTGCACATCCGGTCACCTGCTGACCCCTCACTTTCCTGTGGAGGAAGATACCAGGAAGGCCTAGGGACTGGTAGAAAGGAGAGAGAAAGCTAATAGAAAGTTCTTCTATTTAAATTTGATGGCTTCTGGGGAAAATAGACACCGATACTTTAAGATCTGCTATCTTGTTAAATGCTGCTATGTTGAGACTGAGATTAAATGGGAACTTAACCTTGACGGTAATAACAGAGGTTGGTTTTAGATAAATGTGTTTGACAACTATAAGTCTTCTGTACTAGCAAGCTTGTTTGAGCAGAATGTGTTTGGTTGGGAAATAAAGAGCTAGGAAAATTAAAGACTAAGAATACTTTCTATATGTAAAGACTTTATTTTGCCTTGGAGTGAGTTATGGTTACATGAGTTATGGTTTGTGGCAAGGAGCTTTGTGCTCCCTGATAGTTCTGTTTGCACCCCACCCCCTTTTTATGAGAATCCAAAGATACGGTTTGGAAGTTCTTTTGTAAAGGGAGATGATGCACAATTTTGGCAGCAGAGTGCAGTCTGTTTCTGGCCTCACTCTGTAATTGAGAGGCATGTTAATATCCTCATAAAAGACATTTTGCTGCCTCTTGTTTAAATGCTCAGCTGTTCTGGGGCCCATTATTTCCCCCAGGCAGCCAGTGACTGGCTGGAGTCAGCAGGTTTCTATGGCATTAACAGCAGTTTGCTCATTTATTTTTAATGTGATTCTTAATCCCACCCCCCTTCTTTTATAGGTTTCTGCAACTGAGAATAGCCTGGCAGCCCGTTCCTCCCCTACTGAAGCTGATTTCCGTAAGCTTTCGCTCTTAGATCTAGAGGGTGCAGCTTTTGTTCTCTGCCCCATATTTGGTTGTTGGGGGAGTGTCTCTCCAGTGCTGTCCGTGTTGAGAAAGTAGTATTAAGATCAGCTCACCAAATCTTTTACTTGGTTTTAAGGATGGATGCTTGAATACTCTTCATACATTTCATGGCTCAGGGAGAAGTTAAATTCAATTATATATGATTAATTTGGGGCAAACAGAATACTATTGATACTTCTCTCATTGTACTCATTCTATTTTTTGTACCGAATCTTTTCAGGTTTAAAGCTGTTTAAAATGAATTATGAAGTTCCATTTTAATAAAAGTTTGGCCAAGGAGTTCATTGATTTAAAGGAACAAAGAATTGATATTTGAGTAACCTGTTAAAACTGTCTTTCCCCACTTATCTAAATGTGTTATCATAATCCACCCTCAAGCCAGATTCTAGAGATTTCCTTGCTGGTGTTGAATTTGACCACCTTTTCATCCTATTTTGGAGTTGTTTTGAGCCTCACTTCTTCCACAGATAAAAACCTTTGTTTTTTTCCTTTTACTATATCCACTTTGATTTTGATTTTCAGTGTTTTATATATGTAATTTTTATATATGTATTTGGATTGCTACCTTCTCCCTGGTTAGTTTATTAGACTCTGAAAACTCAGCAACTAAAGTAGACCTCCAGCTAAACAAGTCTCTAACAAGCCCTACCTTAAAGTTTCGTAGAGAAACTCTTGCTGCTCGAATCCAGGAACATTCCTTTGAAATCATTTTGCTTGGACTAGAAATTTTTCTGAGTTTTGACTAGGTTTGCAGAACTTTTTTTTTAAATGAGCTGTAATCTTTTAGTACTTTGTTGACTTAACTCTAGATTATAAGGAATTCTTTTATTTTCCTTGGCAGCTGTGTAAATGACTTTTCTGTGCCTTCTGAGTTTTCCACATGATGAATGTATTGGCAGGAAATTAACTTATGAGGCAAAATGTCAGTGATTATGAAGAAAAAAACTTCATGGAGCCTTTTTTCCATAATCTTTATCCATGGATATCTGCAATAGCACTGACCGAAACGACAGTGTAAAATTCTTCTCTCTCTCTCTCTCCCTCCCTTCCCCCTACTTTCTTCCTTCCCCTCTCTCCCTCTTTCATATATGCACTCTAAAATTTCTGCTCTCAAGCACCCCAGAAGGAGTTACTGGGAATACTAATTACTAAAAAGTCATCAAAGTCTATAAATGGCCTTTAGAAATGACAAAAACTACCGGGCAGAAAGTTCCTTATAGAGAGTGGTTTGGATTCCTGCTGTTTGTGGGAAGGCTGAGAAGGCCTCCTGGCAGAAAACCTGATTTATGAGAGAACCTAAGAGCATAGCTTTTAGCATTAGAATATTTCTCAGTGGAAAAGCAGTGTTTTTCTTGGTGTTGAAATGACCTGTTATCATTTAAGGTGTCTAAACTTTGCTTTGGGAAGGAACCTTTTCTGAGATTCTCCATGAGGTACCAAAAAATGTCTTCCTTTTGTGACTCAAGCAGGTAACTCCCAGGTTAAGAGTGAGATCCAGCAAGCTGTCCATCCCAAGCCCCTGAGTCCAGATGCCAGAGCCTCCAGCCTTTCTGAAAGTTCTCCTCCCAAAGCAGCAAAGGTAGGGGGGCACTTTCTCTCTGAGCCTTTAGACATTGGTTTACTGGTAGAGCTTATTGCACCTTCTATCATTATGTTCATTATAACCTGGTTCTGCTTTCCTGGGGATGCAACTACCAAATAAGGACACACTTAAGGCCAGTTACTTTTCTTGGAAATCTTTCTGCTTCTTCTCAGATGTTTGGTCCAGGAGGCAGGGAAGCTGTCTCTCTAATAGCACGCAGTTTGAAATCTGGAAAACTCATGAAAGTTTTAAGAAAACTTGAAGTTAAAGAAAACAACATGATTTTTTTTTAAGTCCAAGTTCATAAATCTGTGAATGGGTAAAATATCACAAAATGGGAAATATGAGAAATCCATTAAGCTAAAATCAGCCCATGGGACAGGGACGTGCAATGTCGACTTCACAAGGGAGGCTCCCGGGTCTGAGGAGCGGCACCATCACGTGCTTGGGGGTCAGCACGTTGAAAGAAAGAATGGGACACTCCAGTGAGGGCTGGTGGCCAGCCCATTTGCTGTGAAAACGGACATTCAAGTAACACTCATGCTTTGGTAGAATATTAGATGTTAAAAAATGAATAAAATGTTTGTACACCCCCCCAAAGATTTTAGTTGGCTAGTAGAATGGTCTCTTTTCATTCACCAATTTCTTAAAACCATCTTTTCCCTTTCTATGAACAAATATATGTTCCCATAAAAATAAACAAAGATAAAAAAATTCAATACCTACTGTAGGCTGATTATTATTAAAACTTTTTTTTTAATCCTCACTCAGGGACATGCTTATTGATTTTTAGGGAGGGGAAGGGAGGGAGAAACATTGACCAGTCGCCTGTCACACATGCCCCAGCTGGGGAATGAACCCACAACCTAGGCATGTGCCCTGAGTGAGCCACACAGGCCAGGGCTAACTTGTTATAATGGAATGCTTTGCTAATATTATGCTAATTTACTCTTTGGGATTAATAGCAAAACATATCCATGTATCTTTAAGGGCTTTCTCCTCTGGTGTTCTCTTAAGTTTTGTTTCAAAACTTAACATTTGAGAGAAACTTCGCAGGCAGAATTGGTTTTCAGGTAGTTTATACTGCCCCATCCTCGTGCACACATCTGCCCGGCGTGCATCTCTCAACTGCGGGCTTGCTTGGTTCCTGTGAAAGTTCCAGTGCACAAAAAAGATGAAGAGAACACAGGTGAGGAAAGGGGAGAATCCAAGACTTAAAGGGCGGATTAAAAAAGGGGCAGGGGTAAAGAAGGTAAACATGAACATTTTTCTGTTATTTTTTAAAGATTTAAAAAATTTATTTTTAGAGAGAGGGGAAGGGAGAGAGAAAGAGAAAGAGAAACATGGATCGTCCCCAACTGGGAACCTGGCCCACAACTGAGGCATGTGCCCCAACTGGGAATCGAACTGGTGACCTTTTGGTTTGTGGAGTGATGCCCAACCCACTCACTGAGCTACATCACTCAGAGCTAAACATGACCATTTTAAAGGAAGCAGAGATTCATGAGGAGAGTAAAGTGTATTGAAAAGGGTAAAAGTATAGCAAGGGAAAGCAAGTATAGGGAGGAAGAACTGGTTATAGTAATTGAATTTGCACATGTACTCAACATGACCCTCTTCTCTTCTGGCCTTAACGATCCGCTCCTGCTGTCATCAGCACTTTCTTTTCCAGTATTTGGAGTCCAACAAAGTAGCAAATGCCATGGGGTCGATTTCCTCTCCAACAGCAGCCCTGCCCAGATGTTAGTCCTTGGGTTATAGTTCTGGATCAAGGACAGCTAGCAAATCTGACTTGGCCATGGATTCTGGGTGACTGAGGGACTAGGGAAATTCCGTGGCTAATCTAAGAACTGAAATCTGTTTTGGAGTGTTTTTGAATTCTCAATCCAGTCTTAAATCCCTTCCTTAACGACTAGACCAGACCTCCTAGTCCTTGGTTGGATCTTTAAGATCCTTCCTGATTCAAACTTCAGAGCCTGAGCCGAGGAGCAATGAGTGACAGACATCTCAGTTAGGTGTTCCTGGCAAACCGAGAAGAGGAGATGGGGACGAAGCGCCACGTGCACCTTCCCCAGACCCATGCCTGCTTCTCTGGCCCTGGTCGCTCAGCAGTGGAATGCAGACAGGCCTGCTTTCACCAGCCACACACCTCGGGTTTTGAACGTTGTCTAGGACCAGAGTAAACTGGCCCGCTGCCTGTGTTTGCCTGTAGTGCAAAGCTCAAATGGTTATGGTATACAGAGTCTGGGGTGGGGCCCAGTCACATCTCCACTTTGGTTTAAGAGCAGTTTATTATCTCTTCCTCACATTGACCCTTTACATTCTGCAGGCAAGTATGTAGGTGCGTTAGTATTCACAGGAAGACCTGCTGGTGTAACTGGTCTTGTGGCTATAGACCAGGCAATCAACATTGTTTCTTCATTTTGGGAAGAATAAACTTGTTCACTCAGAATACATTTTTTTGGGTCCCATGCACCCTGGAAAAACTCTCCCTTAGTGCCTTGTCCATAATTGAAAATAGGACATGTAAGGTTGAGACTCGATTCATATCAAATTTTAGCTTAAATTTTTTTTAAAAATGGTACTGGTCTTTAAAAGTAAGGATTTTATATATTTTGAACACTAGCTAAATAGCTCAGTTGATGAGACTTGGTGCTAATGAAGTCGCAGTTGCAGGTTCGACTTAAAACTTGGGAATAACACCCAAAAGGGCTGTTTTTCTGGGTGCAGAACCCAGTGGGCCCTGTGAAAGCATCAGAACATTTTGACTCAAGATCCAGAAATCTCTTAGGCTCTGTGTTTTCACATTGAAAGAAGTCACTCCCTAAATGTTCCCACAGTGGAAGATAAGGGAGAAGATACATGGAGAAGTAGCTGGCCGTGGAGACACCCGTTGTACCCCACTGTGTCCAGGGCAGCCCTATCCCAGGCTTCCTTGGCTGGTCCTGCTGGTGAATGTGGAGGGAAAACATGGGAGACTGTAAGAGAGGGCCCCTCTCTGCCCTGCCAGGTGTCCCTTCCTCTGCAGGCAGGATAGGAGATTTTATGCTCTTTTGCAAAGTAATCAGAATTATGCTAGAAAGGCATCCAGAATCTTTTCTCACTATCTACATTATGCCTGCTTTCTCAGAGCACTGACCTTTCCTGTACACGGGTAGCAGTCTGTTTAAGATGTGAATATCCCCAAAATGCTTTCAAAAAGTTTCACAGAAGGCTGGGGGAAGGGTTAAGGCTGTACAGAATTGGCCCAATCATTTACTGTGTGGTGAAGAATTTTAATTTAATTACCTAGGTATTTTGCACAAATTGGAAGGAGGGAATGACAGGCATTTTGTGATGTTCTGAATTTCCTTCTGATTAAAGGCTAGTTAACTTCACTGCCTGTTGCCAGCTGCTGCCTCCCGAACCACACACATATATACCCCAACTGGAGCCTTCATTAGACTAAAAAATATACTTAAGAGAGAAGAATGAAAGGATGGAGATGAAGTCATACAAATTTGTTGGAAAAATAATTTTTTGTTTTGTTTTGTTTTTAAGATTTTATTCATTTATTTTTAGAGAGAGGGGTAGGGAGGGAGAAACATCAGTGTGTGGTTGCCTCTCACGTGGCCCCCACCTGGCCCACAACCCAGGCATGTGCCCTGACTGAGAATCGAACCTGCGACACTTTGGTTCACAGCCCGCACTCAGTCCACTGAGCTACACCATCCAGGGCCAGAGAAATAGTTTTAAGGAGATGCTGATTAGCAGAGGCCCTGCACGATCCCTCAGATGGGAAAGATACAACAGCGTTTATGAACATCAATTATACATAAATTACCTCATTCATTCCTAAGTATCCCAGAGATATTATCTACATATTTTAATTTGAAACAGAGACTTTAGTTTGTTCCAAGTGCTATAGTGAGATTATTTTCATTTGGATTAGCGTTTGCTCTCTTCTCCCAAAGAGTTTCCTTTAGTTATGGAAGCTTAACATTGCAGGAAAATTTAGAAAATGCCCTGTTGGTTTGTGAGTCGGTAGTTCTGAGTTTTAATTGACTGACTGTGAGAACTTTGATAAGGCACGTGACATCCTGGCACGTTAGTTTCAACGTGTGAAAAAGGGCGAGGGAGGGGAGATGGGAAAACGTCTTACGTGCTGAAAAAAATATATTTTAAAAAAGGTCTAACATTCTAACATCGGCAGTGTTTGAAATGTGGCTGTGCCAGGTCCGAGCATACTGTGGAAGTGTGGGCAGGATGTACGCCAGGCCTACCGTAATGCGAGAGATTTGTGGGCATTGACTACGCTTCCTGTTGTCTGAATAGACATGGGGGCAATTACGGAAAAGTGGCTGAGAGCCCAGGACAGAGGAAATAAAGGGAAGGCACAGCCGCAGCCACTCGGACTTGGCATTATACCATGTTGGCACCCTCTTGTCTTTATGAAACCATAAGGGCCTTTGGGCAGCTGCCTCGTAAACCTTAAATAATATTTAAAAGGGGTTATGAAAAAAAATGAATAGGGATAATGGGCATCTGGTAGGTCTGGCTAGTTAGAAGCTTGTGGTTAGTTAGGTATTTGAGCATACCTCAGAGGTATCTGGGTTTGGTTCCAGACCACTGCAATAAAGTGAGTTGTAGTTTTTTGCTGATGGAGGGTCTTGCCTTTAATTTGTTTAAAAAAAAAATCCCCAGTGGAGCCACAAAAAAAAGAAGAAGAAGAAGAAAAAGAAAAAAAACCCCACATCATCTGTGAAGGTCAATAAAGCAACATGCATTAAAACAAGATATGCCTGTATGATTTTGATATTAAAGAGGAAGGATAATTGTTTACTTGTGTGGGTAAAGGCTCCATTCAAGAAAGAGCCATTATGGGTCAGGCGTGGGAGGTAGTAAGACACTAAAGAACTGTTAATGAAACACTCCTTGTGTGGGTGATTACTCAGAAAAGCCCTCTCTCTTGAGCTGGGACACGTTGCAGCCTCAGGTAGCTATGAGTGAGGCTGATAAGCAGAGTTACTTGAAAAAGAGAGAAAACGTGGTCTCATTCGTGGATCTGAGTCTGTAACTGCGTGACAGCTCAGTTGCAGTAAAGCGCTCCAGGGCGCACCAAATGCTGTGTATTCACTGAAGGTTCCTGTTTGTCTCTTCCAGCTTCTGCTTCCTGCTCCCGGTACCTAATTTCTGCTCCTGCCTTCCACTTTCCTCCTAATGTGAGCTCAACTTTCAGCTTTCTCTCAGGTTCTCCCTTCTGTTCCCTGGGCCGCAGCCCTCTCCTAAGCGTGCTCTCTGTGTGTGCACAGTCGGGGCTGCTCTGCAACCCTCAGTGCCCTTTACGGAGTAATGCCCGTTTCCTCTCAGACTGTGTGAAATTCGTCTCCTGCTCTGTCTTTACTGACCACAATGAATGCTTATTTTCCTAAGTCAGTTGTTAAAAAATACAGAATTCACCCTGCAGCTGAAAAAGATTCTCAGTCTGATAAATGCATTAGTCTATTACTTCTACATTCTGTGAATTGTGATTTGTACAAACCCTATCCAGTGGCTTCAATTGTACTATTATATCCAATTATTCTGCATTTTAATGTGTCTTTTGCTTGCTAGACAAGGGCCTCGTCCTTTTGGAGAAACCTAATTAAACTATTCAAGGACATCTCTACTTAAGTCCTATCTTGTTAGAAGTGTTCATATAAGAAAGAAAGAATTCAGAGCTCCATATAATGCCTTAATGACTTCCAATGGCAATCAGTATAGTAACATTTGATCACATTTAAATATCTCCCTTATGCTTGGTAAACTAGGTTTAGCCTGTGGTCTTTGATTCTTTAAGTTTTTCCTTTTTAGGACCGTACTCCTAGGAATGGGGGGGCGGGTGTTATTGAGGAGCCATTTCTACTAGTTCTGCTCCTTGTTTCTTAAATCCTTTGGTGCTATTTTGGAGTTTCCCACTAATTTTATTAAATTCCTTTTTTAAAAAGATTTTATGTATTTATTTGCAGAGAGAGGGAAAGGGAGGGAGAAAGAGAGGGAGAGAAACATAGATGTGAGAGAGAAACATCAATTACTTGCCTCCCGCACGCCCACTACCAGGGACCTGGCCTGCAGCCTAGGCACGTGCCCTGACTGGGAACCAAACCGGTGACCCTTCGGATCACAGGCCGGCACTCAGTCCAGTGGGCCACACCAGCCAGGGCTCAATTCCTTTTTACAGACCTTTCATTTTACTTCCATTTTATGCCCATTTTCTGTTCTCATTTCCTGTCCAAATCTGCTTGAAAAACCATTCCCGTTTTTTGCTTTATCTCCGAATGAATCATGTGACAAGTGAACCAGCAGTTCGAATTTTTTATGATCTATATTTTCAGGTTTTTTAAATCAAAATTCTATCTTGCCCATACCTGGTTATTTTGGGCTTACTTAGCCATTTCAGGTCCTTATTTGCATTATTTCCCACCACACTGGCCTTGGCAGCAAACCAGTCAGCAACATGCCTGTGAGAACTTCCTGGCCACCTTACCCTAAACCGCTTCTGCATACACTGGTTGAGGTGATTCTGTTGGAGCAAGTCAAGAGTAACACAGGCCTAGGACGTGATGCCCACCCCTAGTAGCCAGGTAGCCATTGTTTGTAAAAACTTACAGATGTGCACTTCTGGCTTTCATCAGCGCTAGAATACTGAGTCTTTTACGTTCTTTAGGATTGGGTTTCCCAGCTGAACAGCTGTGCTCGCCCCACCCTGGTCCACACTTCACAAGCAGTTCCTGATTCCCAGTCAGTTATGACTTCTCACTCCCTAAAACGTTCATTTTGTTCTCCACTGGTTTTTTTTTTTAAAGGTGATAAAAACTACAATTTTATTGGGCTATGCTTTTTTTTTCTGGAGTCCTAATAAAATAGTTTTGTCTCTTTTAAATTGTTCCATTTATGTCAGTTTTGACTTCTTTAAAAAAGATTATGCCTAGTGAATTGAGTAAGTCAAGATTATAAGCAGAGGGAACTCAAAGATGCTTCATCAAAGTGTCTTTTCCTAATTCCCAAAGCCAAATACTCTTCCTCTCCTTGAAAATTTTCCCCTTCAGAATTTGTTCTCATAAAAGTCTACCCTGTTTTACCTTGGCACTTGAATGAAACAACTTATTTTCCTTGTGTGTGATATTTTCCCCTAATTTCCTGTCTATGGAAACATTTCATGTATGTTGTGGCCTAAGCTTTTCTCTTCAATCCAGCCCTAGTCCTACCCACCCTTAGTGGCTGCTTACACTTAGGGCATCCCTTGAGAATAGATGGGAAGGGAATTCAGAACAGCCTCTTGGCCTCAAAGAATCAGCTGATAGAATCATAGCAGACTTAGTGTTCCTGTGAGAATTGACAGACCAGGTTAGGGATCCCTTAGATAACAAAGTAAATTTCAGGGCCTGTCTCAGCAGAGTACTCACTCATCACTGCCTGTGCTAAGTTAAAGTTGTCCTTTTCCTTTTCCTAGAAGTTTCAGGCACCTGCGAGAGAGACCTGTGTGGAATGTCAGAAGACCGTCTACCCGATGGAGCGTCTCTTGGCCAACCAGCAAGTGTTTCACATCAGCTGCTTCCGTTGCTCCTATTGCAACAACAAACTTAGGTAAGCGGGGTGGAAACGAGCCGTCTTTCTGTGTAGTTGAACCTCCAGAAGGAGTCTTTGGCTTTTAGAACATTGGTACTAACAACTATTGTGCTGACAGTGTGCTATTAGTTGAAGGCCTCTAAAAAAGGTAAAGAGCACCGTTCAGTGACAGATATTTCATATCACACGATAGTGGTGTTTGGAACTTCTTGGTACATTGATATGTTAATTTACGTGTTAAAACTGAAGCTTAGATAATAGAGTTGCAGGTAAAGCCCCCTGTGACCTAATTCAGTAGAATGTTTTCCCTTAGTATCAGGGGATCATAAAGTTAAGAAATCTCAGGAGGATACTTGTCTGAGCCCTTCCTTCAGAGCATCCTGACCACTGTATAAATGGTAACGGTAGCAGTAAGAATAGACCCTGAAGAGCATGTGTTTTTCTGTATGTTGCTTCATTTTCTTTCTGAGAAAATAATCAGTATTTCTATCATTTCTTCCAAGTCACTCAACGTATGGGTGTAAATGTGGTAAATTGGGAAAATATTCTATATTAACTCATTTTATTTTTTTAACTATTTTATTCGCTTATTTTTTTTTTAGAGAGAGGGGAAGGGAGGGAGAAAGAGAGAAAGAGAAACATCAGTGTGTGGTTGCCTCTCACGTGGTCCCCACTGGGGACCTGGCCTGCAACCTAGGTATGTGCCCTGACTGGGAATCAAACTGGCGACACTTTGGTTCGCAGCCCACGCTCATTCCACTGAGCTACACCAGCCAGGGCTTTTTAAAATTATTTTTAAAGATTTTATTTATTTATTTTAGAGAGGAGAAGGAAGGGAGGAAAAAAGGGAGAGAAACATCAATGTGTGGTTGCCTCTTGCACACTCCCTCCTGGGGACCTGGCCTGCAGCCCAGGAATATGCCCTGACTGGGAATTGAACCAGCAACCCTTTGGTTTGCAGGCTGGCAACTCAATCCACTGAGCCACACCAGCCAGGGCTCTATTGACTCATTTTAATTACAGAGTCTAGGGAAGGGAGTAATCAGGATGTTACTTCCTCCAGCTTTCCTTCCAGAGCAAACATCCCTTCTAAAATGCTCTTGAGTGGTTCTTGATTGATTGATTGATTGGTTTTATAGTGAGAGAGGAAGAGAGAGAAACATTTACTGTTTCACTTGTTTATGCATTCATTGTTTGATTTTTATATGTGCCTTGGCTGGGGATCGAAGCCATAACCTTGGAGTATCAGGAAAACATTTTAACCAATTGAGCTACCTGGCCAGGCCTGATTGTTTTTTGTTTATTCATTTTTGGTGGGTTTTTTTCCCCACTGTATTTTTTTCCTCTAAAATAAATTTTTCTGAATTTTTAAATTTTTATATTTCTGATGTGGAAATGTTGTTGTTTTTATACCCCCTTTAAGATTTGTTACCCTGTGAGAGACACTGAATCTCCTAACAGCCTGTCCAGCACTGACCTTCAGGTAGACTTACTTCCCAGCTGCTGCTCACCGTTCTCCTATTAACTGTAGCTTACTTGTATTCAGTCACTAGTATCTGTTGAGTGCCAGCTGTTTGCAGCACATTGTATCCATTCCTGTAGAGGTATGCTTTTAAATTTTAACACAAATGGGAAACAAGGAGGAAGAAGATTCAACTTTTTACAAAGGAATATCATTGTAAGTAGTTATGGGTTACAAATACTTAGGAAATATATGAGTGGTGAGAGATGGGTGGGATTACCTAGGCAAGACCTCCTGGATGAAGGTATGTGTTTTAAACAGTTTTGACAAAGGGTAATGAATCATTTGAGAATGGGAGCATGAGCCCTGGCTGGGTGGCTCATTTGGTTGGAGCATTGTCCTGTACCACAAAAGGTTGCAGGTTCAATCCCTAGTTGGAGTGCGTGTGAGAGGCAACCAATCGATGTTTCTCTCTCTGTCTCCCTCTCCCACCCTCCCTCCCTTTGTCACTCTCTAAAATCAATAAATATATCCTCAGGCAAGGATTTTTTTAAAAAAAGAAAAAATGGGAGCATGAATCAGGTAGAAGAATGTCTTGTGAAGGTTCAGGTGTGGAAGCGAGCCTGGTTTTTATAAGGATAATAAAATAATTGTCCTTAAAAAGGGTAGAGAATCTTAGGTGATTGACCTACTTTTAAAGATTTTTCAGACTTATCATCTTCTGAAAATACTGGAATTGCCAGATTTCAGCCTGCCGGTATAAACAAGAGTATACAGATTCGTTAACTTTATGCTCTCTCTTTTTTTTAACAACAGTCTAGGAACGTACGCATCATTACATGGGAGAATCTATTGCAAGCCTCACTTCAATCAACTCTTTAAATCTAAAGGGAACTATGATGAAGGCTTTGGGCACAGACCACACAAGGATCTGTGGGCAAGCAAAAATGAAAATGAAGAGACACTGGAGAAACCAGCCCAGCTTCCAAATGCAGGGGAGATGCCTCAGAGCCCAGGGGTAGAAGATGCCCCCATTGCTAAGGTGGGTGTGCTGACTGCAAGTATGGAAGCCAAGGCCTCCTCTCGGCCAGAGAAAGAAGACAAGCCAGCCGAAACTAAGAAGTTAAGGATCGCCTGGCCGCCCCCCACTGAACTTGGCAGTTCAGGAGGTATGCTGGAGGAGGGGATCAAAGTATCCAAGCCCAAATGGCCTCCTGAGGATGAAATCAGCAAGCCTGAATCTCCAGAGGATGTAGATCTGGATCTGAAGAAACTAAGGCGATCTTCCTCGCTGAAGGAAAGAAGCCGCCCGTTCACTGTAGCAGCTTCATTTCGAACCACTTCCATAAAGAGCCCCAAAACCTTGTCCCCACCTTTCAGGAAGGGCTGGAGCATGTCAGAGCAGAGTGAGGAGTTTGTAGGAGGAATAGCAGCAGGAAAGAAACAAGTGGAAAATGCCAACACCTCTGAGAAGAATGGGAGTGTGGAAAAAACAACCTGGCAAAACAAGGAACCTAAAGGAGGGGAGGCAGGGAAGAGAAGAAGTAAGGAGGTGTATGGTTTTGAGATGGGCAGTGAGAATCTTGTAGAAAATGGTGCAAACTTAGATGAAGATGATAGAAACCTTTTCAAACAGCAGTCTCCACTAGAACCCAAGTCCCCAAATTGGTCCGGCTTTGCAGACAACACCTCCACTAAAGAATTCTCTACTCAGAATCAGAAGTCCCAGGATGTGGAATTCTGGGAGGGAGACATAGTCAAAGAGCTGTCCGTAGAGGAGCAGATAAAGAGAAATCGGTACTACGATGAGGATGAGGACGAGGAATGATAAATCGCAGTGGTGCTGGGCCTTACCTTTGTGCTAGTGTTAGTGAGCCACTGCCCTTTAGCAGAGTGATGTATGTAAACAGTTATCTTAGCATGGACTGTAATTGATGTGGAAGTAATTTTGGGAAACAGTTCTTGCTTCAGAAAAAAATTCCCATACTGCAGCTTATCTCTAAATCCTAGAGATAACATAACCTAAATCCTCTATTTTAGGGATGAAGGGAGTATTCCAACTGATATAGCCCAGGTTCCACTGTATTCCCAAAAGGCAATATGAAAAGGTGATTATTATAGTACATTGTTAAACTAAAAATTCAATCATACAGAGGGATTTAGGGGCCTAAACATTATGACTGAATGCACTTTAGTATAAAGGGCACAGTTTGTATATTTTTAAATGAATACCAACTTAGTTATTTAGTATTCATCTATTAAGAGATCAAATATTTAGTCTTTTTTTAAATTCAGGTTAATTTTCATATTCAAATATATATGAGAAATTTATTGCTTTGCATTCTGCTCTAAACCACATCCTGAACTGGATTCTTGGGATATAACAAAACCATCTTTCTGAAGCACCTCTTAAGCACTTTTGGTGCTTGAAGAGAACCACTGTCTCCCAGATGAACTATAGTATTTGCCAATGAGTTTCACTATTCCCCAAGTGATTGCTTTTTTCTCTGGTGGTGTCTGTCTCATAATTTGCTGAAAGCTGCAGTATTTTAATAAGATCTTTTATATTGCTGTTTGCCATGTTGCATATTAGAGCAAAATGAGTTTAAAGAAAGAATAATATAGGGAAAAAATGCCTTAAACCACTTGAGCTCAGATCCCCCACCCCCCAAACCCTATATGTCACTTCTGATATCCCGTTTCCAGGACACTAGTTTTAAAATTCCTATCAACTCTTAAATGTATTGATTTTTATGGCAGGCAGTATTCCTAGGGTGCAATTAAACCAATTATAGGCCTTTATTGGGGGAGGGGGGCACGGAATTCTAGTATTAAGGCTTTGGAACATTTGTTGTACATAATTGATACTCCAAATTGTGTGTGGGGAAGAGAGGTGTTTTAAGCTATAGGCTTTTCTTTGTACTGCATTTTTAGAGATTTAGCTCTAGTATTTTTTAGAGTTGTAAAATATTCTGCTTTCTTACAATCTTGCATAGTCTGAAACATTTTTATTCAATAAAGGTTTTAATTTACATTTGAACTTTTCGGTGTTTCTTTTCCATTATTATTTTTACATTGTTACAATCTCTCAGGACCTACTTGAGCAGTTTAGGAAGAAAAAGGTATGATGTGGTTTAAGTGAGGTGCTATGAATATATCTCACCACTTGGTGGTGGTGTTGGGATGGTTTTGGGGCTTTCATCCTCCCTAAAGGAAGACAATTTTTTCTTGAAAATTGAAAGCAACTTGGCAAGAGAATTAATGTATACATTCAAAGTGAGCCATTTGTTTTACCAATTCAAAATTCAGTGATTTTTAATTGTTAATTGTATTCAACATTTAATAATTTACCTTACAATTATGCCTAACATGCCAAATGGAATTTCCAAATGCCTCTGCTGAAAAAGGACTTGTTTTCCACCCTGAGCAGAGGCATAGTTGCTTATTTGATTTCCTTGCCTGTACAGGTAACTGACCCAATTGTTAAAGCACTTTTTTTTAATGGGAGAGTGGATTTTCGTGGAAATAGGAATGCATTTTGAGTTATCTGTTATGCTTTCCAGGGGTACTGTGTGTTTCAGGGTTTTGCCAGTCTTCTAAGCAGATGGCAGGGTCCTACTTTCTGTTCTTATCCACTGCAAGCTGGAGTCAGGTAGAAAGCCTTGTTCACTGAACAACTTTATCCAGAAGCTCCTGCTGACCTTCATAAAATATCCAATCCTGGTTTGAGTTTAGCTACTTTTACTGTGTAACTCACTGCTACTCTAACCCATCCACATGGTACAATTTCTACTGACTTTATACAAAAAATTCTGAGTGCCAATAGCTGGCATTTTTATGGATGTCAGTTGACTATGTCACCATACATCAGGTAAGTGGAAACTGAGATTACACTTAGAAGAACTTTTTTCTATATCTTTCAAGGGCTAAGGTAGATATATTAGAGGTATACAAAGTAGAAACAAAGACTAGCTCCATAATCAATGTAAGAAAAGGATGTCATTTCAAGAGAATGACCAGGTAGCAATGAGCATTCTTAGGGGGAAAAAAGAGAGCCAAACAAAAAGTTTCTCAGCTCTACTTAATGAAGGCAACTTGTTTGGACTTGACATGTCAATGGTGCAAATATGATGATGTCAATTTCTCACTGGTATAGCAGGAAAAGGGGTCAGCTTGTAACTTGAGATTGTTAAGGAAACTCTTCACGACTGCTACAGAGCCAACTTGGTGCCATCATTTTGCTGGTGGGATCACTCCTGGCCAAAGTGAAAGCTGCATCAAGTTTGCTTTCATTACATATTTAATGAGCAAATATGTTTTGTAACAACCAAGAGGTTGAGAAATCTAGGTATTAATCTTGAGGCCAAGATCACTGTGCGCTGGTTCCTGCATGCCAGGGTTAGCATGTTCTCTATTACTTGGGACTCTGATTTGAACACCCATGGCATCGGGGAGGGATTCCTTCTTTTAAAATGTATCTTAAATATAGGGTAGTTACCTTGAGCTATTGCTGGGTTTGGAGAAAAATGGTTTCAGGCAGTAGTTCTCAGACCAGCAGCAGTCATCACCTACTAGGTCTGTAGAAATGAGACATGCAAATTCCTGGACCCTACCCTGAAGCTCCTGAATCAAGCTCTTCAGGTGGGGCTCAGGAAACTTTTAACAAACTTTCCATGTGGGATGGAATAAGCTAATGCCTGAGCTGGGGTACACTCAAGTTTGAGAACCACTGAGCTAAAGAAAACCTATTAGACTACTCCTTAGAATGACTGCTTTTTTTGTTGTGGTTTTGTTGTTGTTGCTATTTCCCTTCTTCCTCTCTCTTTGAAACCCTTTCACTTCTGGGTAAGCATACTATAATGGTTATAGAGTTACTTTATCTGTCCTTAGACAAGAGGTAGAGATTTAGATTTTTAAACCTTTCTTAAGACCACTCTAGCTAGCCTCTGGTGGTGGAGACAGGCCCAGCTGAGAAGGCCATGTAAACCCTAGTGAGAGGGGAGTTGAAAGTAGAGAGATGAGTAGGGCCTGACTGGAAGCGGGACCAGCTTTGAGTCGGCTGAGCTGAAGAAACGTCCCCATTAGGGAGCTGGGCCTGAAATAAGGGGTGTGGCGGTAGCTAGATAGGTGAGAGAAGGTGAAGCGTGGCCGAAACCGGTAGCAAAAAAGGGCGGGACTAGAGTTGCGTGTCCTGCAGGGGTGGGGCCAGGGGTGGATGAAGGCGGGGCAGGACGGGAGGGGGCGTGGCTCCAAGGCGGGATTAGGGCTGAGGGGGAGGCTCGGAAAGGGGTGTGGCCGGGATTGGAAGGCGGGGTCCCAAGACCAGGTCCTGGGAATGTGTGGATAGGGAGGTGGGCGGGGAGGCGAGATGGGCGTTGAGGAGGCCCGGCTTCGCGGAGGAGGCTGGCTGAGACGTGCCGGGAACCAGAACGGGCAGGAAGAGGGTGGCCGCCGGCCCGGCCCCGCCTCCCCATGGGTTCCGTTGGCTGTGGCGGCTGCTGAGGTTGTGGCGGCCGCGGGGCGGGCGTAAGATGGCGACAGAGGCGGCGGGAGCCCTGGGCCTGCTGTGGGGCTGGCTGTGGAGCGAACGCTTCTGGATGCCCCAGAACGTGAGCTGGGCCGACCTGGAGGGGCCGGGCGACGGCTACGGCTACCCGCAGGCCCGTCACATCCTCTCGGTGTTCCCTCTGGCGGCGGGCGTATTCTCCGTGAGGCTGCTCTTCGAGCGGTGAGAGCCGGCGAGGGAGCGGCGCGGAGGGCCGGGGGCGCGGGTCGGTGGAGTTGCCGCAGGGGAGAGGCCGAGGACCGGAAGCAGAATTGTAGGGAAAGCCCGGAAGCGGGGGACTGGGGCAGCCTGGGCCGCTGCGCGGGTTGCACGGAGGGTGTCTGAGGTGGTCACGAAACCTAGGCAAAGACAGAGATTGGCGCTTGGACAATGAGAGAGTGAGAGTCGAGGGGGACGCCAGGCCCATTTAATTTTAGATCCTGGAGGTCGCTTGGGCGGAGGGCGGCTTACAGGCCTCCTCCCAACCTCCAACGATTCTACAGACCTGAGAGCTGCAGCCGAGAACCCGAAGCGAGGAACAGGAAAAGGGGCCACGGGAACCCGAGCTAGTTAGGGCCATGGAAGCTGAAGGGTCAACGCAAGAACCAGACGTTCCAAGCAAAAGGAGCGTATTCAAAGGAATCTAAGATTTGTGAAGACACTGTAGTTTCTGAAAGTTGATTAGTTAAGCCTTAGACCTTGGTTTGTCAGCTCATGGATGTGTGTGTTTGTGTGTGTGTGTGTTTAAATAAATTATTGCAGAGCCCGCAGGAGAGTTGAAATCTGGTAGGGGTAGGGCGTGGTGGAGCCGGAGGCTTCGGAAGTATGGAAAGGTGTCAGATTAGGTGAAGAACGGGCCTTGGAGGCCTAAACTGGAAGGGGGAGTGGTCATCTTGAAAGGATGGAGAACCCTTGGGCTTATGAGAGAACTGAGTTGAACCAAACTTCTGAGTTTAGCAGGATCCAACACATGTTTGGCCATGTGTTGGAAAAAGTGATTTCACCTTTCTTTGAGTGACTGGATTGTATCTAAGATAAAGATATTCACTGAGGACTTGATGTGGTGATTTTAAAATGTGGACTTAAATAGCGGTGGGCGATTTTGGTCAGGTCTACTCAGACTCTGGAAAGGACACTTCTTTCCACTAGGTCTCAGGTAATGAGGGGTGGCACTTTGACATCTTTTGTTTATGTGGCCTTCATCTAGAGCAGGAATGCCCTTTCTAGGGTGTTACAGATAAAATAATCTCTTACTCTCTGGAAAATTAGTCTTATCTGTTTTGGGTTACTTGTTTGATTTGCCTACTATTTAAGACACAAAATCTTTCAAAAATACTTGTTATATGTAGCTAGCTAGTCATTCATCCATTTATCCATAGTGTTTGTATATTGTCATCAAAGTGCTCTGCCAGACTTAAAGTGCAGAAATAAAGATGCTTTTAACTGAAGCAAGTGAAATACAAATATCTAAGTGTCTTTTATGGGTGCAGTTTTTAAAGTATAGTCATTGTATGAATGTTACTGGGGTGCAGACACAAACCACTTTTCTCTCTTACAAGTAACCTAGATCCTGGTACTCTTTACCCTGTCATCAATGTGAGGGCCGAGAAAAGAGAACGACAGTGTAATGACTAAAAAGGAAAATACACAATTCAAGACCCCCCAAAAAAAGTTCATTGTCCTAGGAAAAGATTCTGTGCTTCTCCTATAAATATATATCAATATGAAAATTTCTGCACCTTAGCAGCGAAAGGAAATCGTTTGTTGCTTAAAACACCCATTTTATATAAATTTACATTATCTTCAGATTTCCAAAGAGTTCCTCCAGATGGCTGAAGACTAGAGCCCCTGGCAGAGCCACTGGAAAAGATCCTTTACCTGTGGGAATTCTATCTGAATGTTTCTATGGTGCTCCAATGTCAAGGGAATACGGGTGCTTGGGAATACTGAGCTGAAAGCATTCTAGTATGATATTTCTTGGCTGGCAAGGACGGGTACCTTGTTCATCTCGTGTTTGATCTTAGGAAAGTTTAACCCTAGAAGCAGTCCTGCTATTTTGTTTCTCTTTAAGACCTACTACTTTAGTTAGCAATAAAATTGACTGCTGAATTACCAGCCCCTCTTATTGTGCTGGTCTTCCATAAAGGTAATAAATGGAAGCTGTTCTTAGAGTATAGTAAAAGATACATCAGAAATATTGCTAGTGAGTCATCTTTCCTAATTTTTTCATTTCTCAAATCCCACTACTTAGTTTGTAGAAGTAATTCCGTAGTCATCATAGATTATAAGAGCTAGAATTCCAATCTCCTGTTACAGATAAATAAACTAAGTCCTAGAAACGTCCTGCTGCTTTTCAGAGGTTGCATGTTAGAACCAAGATCTAGATAGTTTTCCCCAGCCCAGGGCTCCTGACACTGTGTAATGTGGCCATCTTCCCCTGTTCCTTAACCCCCTTTCAAGGGTTAAGATTTAACCTCCTGTTCCTAATGTTCTAGGATTTAGAGAGCAAATTCATGCTCACCTTACTATTTTTTTAAATTTTCATTGATTGATTTTAGAGAGTGTCAGGAAGGGGGAGGGGAGAGAGAAACATCACTTTGTTGTTCCACTTATTTATGCATTCATTGGTTGCTTCTTTTATGTGCCCTGGCCACCTACAACTTTGGTGGATTGGGACAACACTCTAACCACCTGAGCTACCTGGCCAGTGTCATGTTCATGTTATGCTTGATCATTTACTATAATGTGTTTTTGCCGAAGAATTTCAGATAGGAGAGAACTACCTAGCAAAGAACACGAGGCCTTCTTTTGTGGGCCTCTGCTGACTGGTTGCATAGTGATGGCCTGCACTTTGCAAAATTGCCTCGGGTGTATCATATGGTCAGTAAATACTATTGACAGTTTGAAAAGGGTCCACCCTCATCTACTCAGTTGCCCAGAGGAGTAACCGAAGTCTAAATCTTCTATCTGAAATAAATTTTTGGCTAGATTGAGAGAGGCAGAACTGTAATTCCTTTGATCCTATCCTTAAATTTCACTAATACTGTATTTGAATATTGGGCACCTTCCTATAGCTTCTCTCTCTCTTCCCTCTCCATATATAAATTCATGCTACCCTGTACCTATCAAAAGAGATAAACTCTTCCTATTTTTAAAAACTTCTTTTTAATAATATGTTGATGATTGAGATCTGAGGGAAAGAGTGATTCAAGCTAGATCTGCTGTCTTACTTAAATTGGATCTTAAAGATAAATTAAATTGTTTGAGATTTAACATCTAGTTCCTTGAGCACTTGTTACTTGGAATCAAGTAGAAGCTTGAGACTTAATATTGACACCATTAGAACTATATAGGCTCATCTATTTTGAACATGGCATTGCAATAGGAGCTTTATATTGCCAGAAGAAAATTATTGTGTAAATTATACAGGAGATAGATTAAAACTCTCCTTATTGCTCATTCATTATTCCAATCCCCTCTTCTCTCCTGTTACTTCCTATGCAGCCTCACTGGGATGTCTATAAAGAACCTTTCAAGCCCTGGCTGGTGTAGCTCAGTGGATTGAGCATGGGCCTGCGAACCAAAGGATCGCAGTTTGATTCCCAGTCAGGGCACATGCCTGGGTTGCAGACCAGTTCCCAGCAGGGGATGCACGAGAGGCAACCATACATTGATATTTCTCTCCCTCTCTCCTTCCCTTCCCTCTAAAGATAAATAAAGTCTTAAAAAAAAAAGAACCTTTCAATACCATTCTTTCTCACCTGGGAGTGAATGTACCCATTTGCTGGCCTGTCATGTAACTGACAACAAGAGTAATGACTCATTTTGTATGTGCATGTGCAAGTTTCTTAACCACTCATTTCATCTTCCTCTTGTAAACCTTGCTACCTCTGCTATATACTGCCTTTTGTTTTCCTGTTCTCCCCCACTTCCCCTAAGAAGAGGAAGAACTTTTTTTCCTCTTCCTGACAGGCCTGCTATCCCCCTCCTAGATCCTCTTCATGTCACCGCATTGTGACCCAGTGTTAGCTGGTCCTCCAGGCAGGGAAGAGAAGCTTTAAGAAGAATAGCTGCTGACTAGGCTGTAAGGGAGACTGCCCATTCCACTGCATCCTTAAAGGTGTTCTGTTGGGCGTTATTGGATTGTAAGTTACAGAATTAAATCAGGTTTGCAGAGCCAGCAGAGCCAGATTGAAAAAGATGGTTATGTGACCCTGCCCTTATCTAAGAATCCACCTCTTAATAAACTCCAGATGGTCAGAAGCCTAATGTGTCCCTCTTCTCTATGGCAAAACTTTCTCCAGCCCTTTTTGTGTAGTAGGTGTTGATACTCTACAGAAAACCCTGAGTACTATCATGCCTGAGGTCAGGTTCCTGGCTTATTCCTGGAGACAATATATCCACTGAAAAGAAACATGTCAGATATTTTTGCTTTAGCCACTTCCTGAGTCAGGGTCTCCCAGATGGGTGAAAAGGAAATGCATGAAAGAGGAGGCAGCAAGTGAAATCTGTCCTCTCCTTATAGAGTAGGAAGGGAGAAATAATACCTATTTTGGCTTCCTCTCCAGAGGTATTTTTAGGCAGATAAAAGCTGCCTTCTAAAGAATTCTCTGAGTTTTGAGTACTTGGTACCAAATCCACTCCTACTTTATTTTTGGGAAAGTTAATTGAGGTGTTAAAAGGAGTTAACCATAATCACTTTTAACTAAAAAACAAAAATCTGAAACTAGTTTCCTTACATAGGAAGGCAGTTTTTCTAGATATGAAGACGAATTCTCTCTGAATCACTTAGAACTATTCTGTGCAGTACAGTAACTACTAGCTAGTACAGTAGCTGCTAGTTTTGGGGGATTTCAGATGTGATTAGTCAGAACTGAGATGTGTTGTAAGTGTAAAATACATACTAGATTTCGAAGGCTTGGTGCAAAAAAAGTAAAATATTTTAATTTTTAACACTGATTACAGATTGACATGACAGTATTTTGGATATATCAGGTTAAACAAAGTATATTATCAAAATTAATTTCACCTCTTTTTTACTTTTTAAAATGTGGCTACTAGAAAATTTAAAATTAGATATGTGGCATGCATTGTATTTCCGTTGACCAGTGCTGCTGATTGTGCCTCAAACAAATATTAGTAACCAAGAAAAGAATTTGATAGATTCACTATTTTAGAACCAGAAGGTAATCAGTCCTAGGTATATCAGACTATGAAAATAGGTCTTTCTTAAAGAAATTGTAGTAATAATGGGATTTCTAAAATGTAAATTATTTCCTGAATGATTTAAATAGTTATAGTCTATTTTGTGTAATCTTCTATTGACAGTGCCTTTAGCCAAGCATTGCTCTGTAGTTTTGCTCTTCTGCATATATCTTCTCATTGAGTAGTTAATGATCTGTAAACAAACAAGTTTGTCAAGTAGTTAAGTATACCTGGGCTCTGCACAGCCTTGATAAGACAGAGAATAGGCACACTATTACATCTCTTCTCAAAATTATGGAGTTTCTGAAAAAGGGTGGTATTCCTTGTAGTCTTTAGCTTTTAGTTAGTGTCAGCATTTGTAAGAACTCTTAGTGAGAGGCACAGAGGATCTCAAACTAAATCAGATTGCCAGATATCAAACTATGTGCCAAGCATAAAAAGGTGAGTAAGTCATGATGGCTACCCTCAGGAAGAGAACAAGAAAAGCAGTGATTAAAATACAGTGCAATAAATGTATGTACAGCCCTGACTGGTGTGGCTCAGTGGGTTGGGCATTGTCCTGCGAACTGAAGGTTGCCGGTTTGATTCCTTGTCAGGGCACATGCCTGGGTTGGAGGCCAGGTCTTTGGTTGAAGAGGCAACTAATCTCTTTCCCTCCCACAATGATGTTTCCCTCCCTCTCTTTGTCCCTCCCTTCCCCTCTCTCTAAAAATAGATAAAATCTTTTTAAAAAAGTATTACAGCCCTGGCTGATGTGACTCAGTGAATGGACTGCCAGCCTGGGAACCAAAGAGTCGCAGGTTTGATTCCCCATCAGGGTGCATGCTTGGGTTTCCAGCCAGGTCCCCAGTTGGGGGTGGGTGAGAGGTAACCACACATTGATGTTTCTCTTCCTCCTTCCTTTTCCCTCTCTCTAAAAATAAAATGTTTTTAAAAAAGAAAAAATGCCCATTTAAGAACAAAAGTATGTACAAATGTATGTATGTAAAATACAGTGTAATAAATATATGAGAGTTTGGAGGAGGTGAATGTGATTCCTCTTAACAGTTGTTAACTAAAATATAGGCTTAATGTCCCACTAACAAACACTTGTTTGTTGGACTGTGAAGAATGGTAAAAACTTCTTAAGAGCTTTTTGTTAACCTTTTTTTTCTAATCCACCTCTTCTTTGGCACACTTGAGTTTGTGTGTTTCTACTTTAAGCAAATGCATTAAGTTGCATAATCACTCATTCATTTAAAATACATAAATATGGTAATGAAAGAAATGTATGTAGTTGGGAAAAAGAGGAATTCTTAAACAATGAGAGTCTCAGGAATCCTCAGCCATTTTCCATCCACACTTTGAGAACTGCTGCTCTGTAGCAAGTAAAATATTTACTAGCTACTGTGCAATATAACTGCAACTTTGTCTTAAATCAGTTTATGTGTGTCTGAAGCATTCGAACATACACAATCTAAGTACTGTAATTCTTATCTCAAGACTTAGTTCCCTTATAGAAAGGTAAGATGTAATCAGGGTGCTGATTCTTTTTCCTTATCACAGTTCCAGTAGGTACATTAAATTGCACAGGCATTAGTATTCTTAATTCCTTAAGGCCCTTTTATAGGTCTAAAGTGCAGATAACTTTGCTGCAAGTAGATAAAGAGTGAAGGATAGCTGGATATAAATCTACATTGTGTGCCTTGTCATGAGTTAGAATAGTATATGTTATAGAGGTCCTTTTCTTTCTAGTCTGTTTCTGCTTTGTTATAAAGACACATTTGCTATTAAAAAATAGTCCTCTGAAGAAAATGCAAAAATTACTTACACACAGACAATGCAAGAAATACTGGATTCAGTATAGGTGTCTTTGACGAGTGCTGTATCTTGCACACAGGAAGCATGTATGTGTACAATGTGTACAACAAACTTGCTCATACATAGCGAAAACCCTATCCTTAAGAAGTTACTCAGAAAAAAATACACTGACATGGATGCATATGTGTATGGAATGTACAAGATAATGAAATGCTGGCAGCCACAAGCATATAAACAAATAGTGTTAGGGTAATTTAGAAATTCTTAAATATTTTTTTGTTCTCTGTCTTCTTTTTCGTTCTTAAAAATTATTGAGGCTCTCAAAGGAGGTTTGGTTTGTGTGGGTTACATATACCTATCCGTTTTTCCATATTTGAAATTAAAGTTGAAAAATTTAAGAACTGTGTTTACTAGTTCATTAAAATAACGATAATGAACTTGCTACATGTTAACATAAATAACATTTTTGAAAAATAATTACTTTCCAAAAGAAAACATATAGAGTGAGAAGAACTGCTTTGATTTTACATTTTTACAAATCTATTTAATGTCGGGCTTAATAAAATAACTGGATTCACCTCAATGGCTTCTGCATCCAATCTCTTGTAATATGTTGTTTTGGTTGAAGTACGTAAATAAAATCAAGCTTCACACAGATATGGAAAAAGGGAGTATTTTTTTCTTTTATCCTACACCAAAACACAACAAGTAGTAGTTTCTTAAAGGTTGGTTGTATTGTAGAATCTGAAACCATATCAGTGAGTATTTTATTCATTTCAAAATTCATTGGTCTATATTATACTTTGAATGAATGTCATGTATTGGTCATCTGAAAAATACTGGTTCACTGAGTTATATAGATTTCCCGAATGTCAATACATCTCATTATACAATATTTTAAAATCACATCAGAAAAATCTTGAAGTATTGTCAAGTCAAAGGTGGATATAAGTTCTCTAAAATTCTAATTTTGACTTAGCTGAATTTTATCATTGGCAAGAATATTCATTTTTTTTAAGTGACTGGCTTATTTCATTCATTTTCAAGAAAATATTTTCTGAATACCTAGATCTAAATAACCTTAGTTTATCTGTTTGTCAGCCAGTCAGGTAAAATTAGTATTCAGTGAAAAATGAGCATTTTTGTTCTGTGCATAATCAGTCAATCGAGTGCGTTGCTTTGAGACCACTGTGTGTATACTTTGGCGCACACCAGGAGTGCTTTCTGTGTACCTCCCATCTTATCACAGAATACTCTTAAACAGTGTGCTCAGTGGTTGAGATTAATAAAATTAATCATTTGTATTGATAATTTTTTCATCAAGGACATTCTTAAGTGAAACTAGCTTTCCTTCTTTTTTAGCTAAGAGGACACAGCAAGGAATAATATAATAACTATTGGGCTGGTAAAAAAAAGTCCATTACATTTTTTCCGTACAAATGGCTCTGGTAGTACTTAGTTGTCTTTAATTTCATTCAAAACAATTTTGTTAGATTGTATTGTGACAGCTGTCATACCAGCATGCATTAAAAAAAAAACTTATCAAAATTGGTGAAGTTTTGAGCAGCCACTTTAATATTGAAGATGGAAGAAAATATGCAACATTCTTGGCATATTATGCTTTATTATTTCAAGAACAGTAAAAATGGAACTGAAACACAGAAAAAGATTTGTGCAGTGTATGGAGAAGGTGCTGTGACTGATCAAATATGTCAAACATGGTTTGTGGAGTTTCTTGGTACAATTGACATTTTGGCCAAATAACTCTTTGCTGTGGGGCTGTCTTATACATTGGTAGATGTTTAGCAGCACCCCTGGCCTCTACCTACTAGAAGCCAATAGTGGAGATAGCTGACATACTCAAAATATTCAAATCTATAAAGTTATTGAAAATGAAAAATGTGTTTTTCATTTTCAGAAATGAAATGAAAATGAAAATGAAATGAAAAATGTGTTTTCATTTTACAGAAAAAACATAGGGGGCTTTTTGGCCAACCCAGCACTATTGCAGTTTGGTGCCACTGCCTTGATTTGTGCTCAGATGCCGTTAGTTGTCCCCACCATTGCTTTTTACCATAATTGCAAATATCAAGACAGTAGTAGAGGCAAATAATGTCTTAATATTATATGAAAACAGTTTTGACTTTATGGGCCCCCAGAGTATCTCAGGAACCTTTGGGGGTCTGTGGACCATCATTTGCTGTAACTGAGTGAGATCATCTAAGGGTGAGTGTGCAGAGTAAGAAAAGAAGCTACACAGAACCCAGAGGAAACTCCTTGTGTAGGAAAAGGCAAAGGAAAAAGAAACCCAAAAGGAGATAAGAGATACAACAGTTATACAGTATTTGATCATAGTTAGCACTTAATAGGTATACTTGACTTTGTCCCAGGCACTGTTCCAAGTGCTAAACATAGTAACTTCATGAGGTAGGTAGATACTATTGTTATCCTCATTTTACAGATGAAAAACCTGAAGCATGGAGAAAGTTAAGTACCTTGTCCAAGGTGATTCAACTAGAAGTGCATACCAGCTGGTCTAGTTATGGGCAGGGGGCGGTCAGAAAACTAGGGAGGGTGTGGCAGTAAGGAAGCTAAGAAAAGAGCATTTCAAGAGGGAGGGCATGGCCAATGATACAAAATGGTGCTGGGTGGTCGGGTAAGATACAGGACTGAAAAACACCTATTTGATTTCACAATAAGAAGATCACTGACACTTTTGGAGAGACCAGCTTCAGGGAAGTGTAGGGACAGAAACCAGATGAGAGAGAGAGGAGGGTTGAGGAACGAGTGGGAGTTAGAAGAGAAGTCAGGAGGAGAGAACTTCAAGAACTTCAGTTGTGAGGTAGGAGAGAGCCAGACAGGGTGTGAGGGACAGGGAGAGCCTTCGTCGGATGGGGAACCTTCAGCATATTTAAGGACTGGTGAGAAGAAACAAGTAGAGAAAGGGGCTGAAGATAATAGGAGAAAAACCAAGAGAAATAAATACAATGAAATTTCTGATCAGTAAGTGAATGTTATCTAAAAGCACAGATATTTTAGATAGAGTGGTTCTGACGCAGGAAGTTGAAGGCATTCCCTTCTCTTTAACCCGATTCTTGAGAGTCGGCTATTTCCACTTCTTTCTTCCTCCTCCTCCTATCTTTCACTTCTATAACTCATCACTGTCTTTTAGAGCCTACACTCTACTTACGGGAATTTGTCTGGTAAAGGTTACCAAAGATCTCCAAATGGCTGGCTCCAGTGGGCACTGGATTTCTACATCATTTGATAGGACTCCACCTCTGGCCTTCCTGTCCCCTAAATTCATCTTTTATGCTTGTTTCTCAGGATTCTG
>PVKM010006493.1:0-44182 GCA_004027735.1 Carollia perspicillata | reverse complement strand
GTTTCAACTGTGAGTGAAAAGAGTGAAACAACTCTTTTCACTCCAGATTCATACATTTTTTTCTCTCTCTATGGGATGATTCCCATCATCCCATACTCCCAACAATAAGCAAAAAAGTCTTTACATAATAACTCTAATTATGCAATGGACCTTTTGATAATCTTTTAAATTCATTGAGTACGTCCCAAGTTTGTGATCACTAATACAGAAAACGCACATATCTAAGTCATAAAACTTAGAAGTAACGTTTTATGTAAATTTAAAATTTTGTGTTGGGCCACATTCATAGCCATCCTGGACCGCATGCAGCCCACAGACTGTGGATTGGACACCCTTGTTGCAGATGGTCTCCCCAAAACCCTAAGACAAACCATCCAGTGCCTCCTTCAGGTACAGCCCATCATCAAAAAATTAAAATTTTAAATTGATTTTAGGGAGAGAAAGAGAGAGAGAGAAACATCAATGTGAGAAAGAAACATCGATTGGTTGCCTCCTGAACGTGCCCCAACCAGGAATTGAACCCACAACTTAGGTCTGTGCTCTGACTGGGGATCGAACTCACAACCTTGGTGTATCAGGATGATACAAGGTTGGTTAGATGCTCTAACCAAATAAGTTAGAGCAGGATGATGCTGTAACCAAATAAGTCACTAGGCCATGGAAACAACTCTTTTCACTCCAGATTCATACATTTTTTTCTCTCTCTATGGGATGATTCCCATCATCAATCAAATATAAAATGATCCCTTCCCTAAAGATATATTTACTGTTTCATTTTTCTGCCACACTTTATAGGAGTTTGCTCAAAAGAGTGGTTTATATTCCCTATCTCCTCCCACTCCCTCCATTCACTTTAAAATGTACTCCAACATTCTTACCACTCTAAAGAGACAGTTCCAGTGAAAGTCAAAAATTAATCCCCATTACTATAACCAATAGTCGATACTCAGTTCTTACCTTGCTCAGCAGTGCTTAACATACTTTATCACCACTTCCTACTTGAAACACTTTCTCCACTGGGCTTCCAGGGTGACATCCTTTCTGGTTCTCCACCTCCCTCCCTGGCTGCTCCCCTTCGTCTGCCCTCTAAACATTAGAAAGACATGTCTGAATTCTCATTCTCTGAACTCTTCTCTATCACATGCTTCCTCCTCAATAACCTGTCCTGGTTTCATTGACTTAAAATACATCTAGATGCTCATATTTCCCCAATGTATATTTCCAGCTCAGACCTCCCTTCTAGAATCCAAATTCACACATTGAATTGCTGACTTGACATTTCCAGCTGGAAATCTAATTGGAATCTGAACCTTAACATCTCCAGAAATGAATTCCTGATTTTCATCATCCCCGCTAAACAAACAGGGAAGCAAGCCTTTTCTCTTCCCTAATCTCCTCCATCTCAGTATATGGAAAGTGCACCCTTCCAATTTCTCAGGCCAAAGAGGAGCGTGATTTTTCTTTTTCTCATCTTCTGTTTGGCAAATCTTATTGATTCTACCTTCCAAATACATGCAGAGCACTCCTCACCACGGCTACTTCCACCATTCTGAGCTGAGCCACAATCATCTTTCACCCGCCCGTATTATTGAAATAGTTTCTTAATGGCTTTCCTTATTTCCATCAGTATCTCCAGCAATCTATTCCGAATAAAATCTCACAGAGCAACCCATTTAAGATGTGAGTCACATCATGGCACTTCTCTGCTCATAATCTCACTGAGATGAAAAGTCAGGCATTGCACAGGTCAGTCCGACTCACGTGCTCTGCACAAGGGCTCCCCCCTTCCCTGTCCCTACCTGGTCTCTCACTCTGCCACCCTCTCCTCTGGCTGTACGGCCTGTTTCCAGATCCGTGCCCAGGACGACTCCAAGCATTCTCCTGTGTCGAGGTATTTGCTCTTGCTAATTCCTCAGTCTGGAACTCTTTTCCCCAGATGCTTCCATGGCTTTCTCCTTAATTTATTTCAGGTTTGTGCTCAAATGTCACCTTATCAGTGAGACTTTTTTGGCCACCCTATACAAATATCAGTCCCCAACCACACCAGTGCTCCCCCATGCCTTTTGCCCTGCTTTCTATTTCACTGTAGCACTCATTTTTACCACCCGATAAAGCATATACTTTTGTATGTTCCCTCAAAAAGCAAGGACCATGTCTTTTTCTTAATTCCTAGTTTCCATGGTAACCATGTGACACATGACAACAGCTATACTCTTCAACAAACTTTGACGGAAGCTGTATAATAAAATTCACAATTTACACATTTTCATTTTAGACCACAGTTCAGAAAAGAGTACGTATGGAAAAGAGATATCAAGAAGTTTCAATAGTAATTAGTAACAGGTAGAGAATGCACTAAAATAATTAACAGGTGAATGATAAGCCACAATATTGAAAATTTTGTTTTTAAAAATTTTGACTATAAAATGTCATCTCCTTTCTCATAATGAATTATATCAACGAAATAAAGCAATTCTAAATAGAGTCTAATTTTACAACACTGGAGTCTCCTGGAACAAATTATAATCAATGAAAACCTACACTTGCTCTACAGACAAATAAAAGTGCTTATTATAATATTGCAATATACTTCATAACTTTTCCTTCCCAGAGTTAGCTTAAAGAGTGAACACACTTACATAAAAATGGTTTTATTTGTAAAAATATTTTAGCACAGAAATATACCTATTGTGTAACATTAAATTTGCTGTAATGATTATCACTACATGAGTCCTTTTTAAACAAAAAAACCCACAAATATTAATATCAGACTTGATCTGAAACTAAGTGAAAAAATAATAAAATAGAAACCTACATTTGTTAATTAACAATTACTTAGAATCATTCCACTTTCTTCTGTGCACTGTATTGTCTCCTAATATTAGTCAGTTCCCAAGGCTTCTTGATTCTACCTTAGAATCATCTTGTAAAGCAAAAATCAAGAAACTTGCAGGGTTTTTTTACCACAAAAATAGAATCTCTTCATTGTGGAGAGTAACTTTTTGTGTCTATAGACAAATACATTTTTTAAATAAAACACAAATCCAACCCCCCGAAGAGGACGTTTCTGAATTTCACTTTCCTTTGCATGTGAGGCAGCTGTCTCGACTGGCCACACTGCTTCTGCTGGTGCTTCTAAAGGTGAATGGGATGACAGTAACCAGAGGGGAGAGGGGAGGGCATTTCAGGGGAAAAAGGGAGGGGATTATAGGAACAAATATAAAGGAGACATGGACAAAAACTAAGGGGGGTGGAAATGGGAGGGAGGTGGGGAGCACTGTGGGGGGTGGACTGGGACAGGAGTAAAAGACAGAAAACTGTACTTGAATAACAATTAAAATAAGAAAAATAAATAAATAAAAAAACATTAAAAAAATAAAAGTGGGCCTTGGCTACCCACTCACCCATACACATTTTCTTTGGGCATCCATTGATAGAATCAAGGACAAAAATTACTGAGGGAAGAGAAGGGCTTATGGAGTAATTAACTCAATTGTCTTTGCATTTTTAAAAGAAACAAAAGAATTTTATTTAGAGTTTTAGGAAGCACTCAGACATAATGAGGCATTTTCCATTTTAATCCTATTTAAATGAGACACATCCATGAGAAATTGATTTGGAGTGTGATTCAACAATCAGATAATGCATTCATTCATTCCACAGTCATTTATGGAGTGTCTTTTATTAGGCATTTTGCAAGGCTGTGTGTACAGCAATAAAAGACATAAAGTAGCCCCTGGACTGGAAGGGCTGGAAAACAAGCAAGCAGGTTTAATGCCATCTGATAAGCATTAGGTCAAACATGTTTGCAGACAGCTAAGGATGCACATATCCAGCCTTGAAGGGGTGGAGAAAGATTCAGGTAAAGCCATGCAGGAATCCTATTCCAATAGACTTATCCTTGTTTTGCCAAGTGAGAGGTAAAACAGAATGTCTCCAGCTACAGTATACTAGACTATGATAATTGTGTGAGAGATCTATAACGCCCTTTATAGGTCTATATGATCTGTCGGTTCCATAAGAGAGATACAGGCAAAGTGGAAGGAGATTTCAGAGGACAGACACAGAGAAGGCAATATCCAAACTTGGGATGTACTTGGAAGAATGAGGCAGGATTTCAACCGGAAGCAATGTAATATGATACTTCTTGAAAAAGGAACACTCTAAGTAAAGAAAGATTCAATGACCTTTAGTAATGGAACATAGGATGAGCAATCTGCAGTCCTCTCTGTAAGCAAATAAGATAGGTTTACAGGAGTGTGAGAAAGAAAGCGTGAAAGGCCACCATCATGTATCCCTCATCTACATGGTCTTCAGTCAGACTTGGCTTCAACGCCATCCATGCACAATAGGGATTTGTTAAAGAGAAGTGAATGTTCAAAGGTTTTCTTTAGAAAATAGTCTTAAATGTGTGCAAGTCATGTATTTTTCTTATTTTCCCAGGAGAAATGATTAATGAGTTTGCTTGTAATCAAGGTACTTACTAGGAGAAATTTGTGACCTCGGGTAGCTTATAAGCTAGTTAGTGAACAAGCTACAGACACACGATCAAAAAACAAAAGTTAAAAATACAAAGCATTTTAATATAAATACAAAGCACTATACATAGCGATCAGTTGGCAAAGACAACAGATGTCCCTAAATGTCACTTTCAAGAGAAACATTCTAAAAGGTCTTTAAAATAGTGAATCATCCCTATCATGCTGGCTAATTTAAATGATTCCAGAAATTTATTCATAACAAGAAATATAAGAAGATAACTTTAGGTGATTTAACTTCTGTCTTAATCTACTTTCTTAAGTAAATTAATCAAAAAAGGGAAACTGCCTTGGCTGGTGTAGCTCAGTGGATTGAGCGCGGGCCTGCGAACCAAATGATCACGGTTCGATTCCCAGTCAGGGCACATACCTGGGTTGCAGGCCAGTTCCCATCCCAGCAGGGGACACACGAGAGGCAACCACACATTGATGTTTCTCTCCCTCTCTCATTCCCTTCCCCTCTAAAGATAAATAAATAAAATATTTAAAACAAAAGGGAAACGATTTTTATGTTCACATTTCTACTGTATATGTGGAGTTTTGTTTAAGTTATTTAACTTAACTCTCATAAGAAGAAGGTAGGTGTGTTATACCCATTTTTCATTTCAAACAATTGAGGCTCAGAGTGGTTAAGTGATTTATCGTTGATGCTACAGCTAGGAAGTGGAAGGGTAAGCATTCAAAACCAGGCCCAGCTCTCAAGCCTTCCCTTTCTGCAGGGGCAGGGCAGCAGAGATTTGATTTTCACTGATGTAACATGACCCCTCGAGAAACCTCAGTGACTTGGCTCTATAGTATCCTTTTTTCAGTAAATAATATTTACATGTGTACGATGCTAACTATATTTTCCAACCCACAGGAAAAGCAAATTTTATAGCATTAAACAACTCACATTAGAAAACTTAATTTATGGCGTATTAAGAACATAGTAAAGCCCACATTTGTTCTTAATATGTTATAATTGTCACTTTTGGGGTTTAGATATCTGCCAAAGGATTTCTTTTGAATTCCCAAATGTAATTTTACTGCAGTATTTTAACGTTTGCGAGTTTCATATATTTTCAAGTTGCCTAGTTTGATGCTATCTGTGGAACAGCCTTCCATTTTAAAACATAACAATCTGTCTTCAATTTTGTCACATGGGTGACAAAATCAACACTATTTTAAGAGTGTCATTATTTAACTCCTTACATACATTTTATTGTAAACAACGTCTCCCAGGTTTTTCTTCTAATTGCCAGTTTTCTCTTCTTTGGGAAAAAAATCAAAATTCAGTGAAAGTATGATTTTAAGTAGCATATATTCTCGTACATAAAAATTAACGTGGGTGGAAATAAGTTGAGATTTAATTTTTCTTTTCACATTTAAGATGTGTGAAGTACAGATATTGTAATTTAATATGGAGGGGGAATAAGGTAAATTTTATTTGAAACTTGTTTGTTTCATGACCCCAAAGCAACTCAGCTATGCTGTGCTCTGAACTCCAGAAAATTATGACAATGTCAGTATGCTTCTAGAAGCAAGGGTAAAAATAGTAAACATCCATTAAAACTGCTACTTTTTCTAAGTTTCCTTTTTGGGTAAAATCTAATGCATTATAAAAATAAAAAATAGTTCCAAAAGGCTAACTAGGCTGGAACACTCGTACTGAGATTCTCTGGTGTTGTCAGCTTAAAAATCCTACTTTCTTTGCCTAGACTTGGTAGTACTTGGGTTTCAAGGTTACAGTGAGGATTAGAGGTGATATCTCTTAAGCATCTGGCACAAAATCTAGCGCATAGAAGATATTCTTATAGCTTCTGCTATCACTCTTTCTATTTGTATTCTGTACACTGTTATGAAATGGTAGGTCCCATTGCACCAACTTGTGTCCACAGTAAAGAGTCTTGTCTTTTACTGCTCAGTGTTCTAACGGCTCCTTGCCAGACCTATCCAGGTAAGCAGAAAGGCCACATTCCTGATGCCTTCACCCCAAGCAAAGAAAGCACAGCTGCACACACCACCACCATTACCCAGAGGCTCCAGGGTGGATTACTCATCCAAATACTTGGCCCTGGATTACTCATCACCCAGAGGCTGCTAGTTAGTCCTGCTAGTTTGCCAATAGGTGCATTTCCCCCCAAGGCTGCTGCTGTGGCCGGCACCACACTCCAGGAGGGCTGAACACCTGCAACAGCTTCCCTGAGGTAAAGAAGGCGGGTGAGGCCAAAATGAGCCCTTCATCATAATCTAATTCAGACAAAGGGAATGCTAAGGCCAAGGAGTTGTTTGAGGTCTCAAGTGGCACACGTTATGTGAGAAGCAGTGAGAGAGGAACAATATTAGTTGAACTCCAAACAGTGTCCAAGCAAGGACAATCATACCTTTGATAAAACAAAAACCAGTCATTTATCAGCTTCTAGTACAGCTTGTTAAAGAGCAATGCTCAGAAAACAGTTCAGACTTACTTTTCAGTACCTGGTGGGAAGAGCGAGAGCTCTAGCGTCAGCCCCAGCTGGACCCTTGTGCAGGGTCTGCGGCTGCACAATCGTGGACAAACTGCCCGACCTCCTTCACTCTCGTCCTGCTCGCGTGTGAAATGGACATAGTCCACACTTCTATATATAATAAGTATAATCTCGGGCACATAGTAAACATGCTATGTGAAATGGACATAGTCCACACTTCTATATATAATAAGTATAATCTCGGGCACATAGTAAACATGCTATAAATAGTCTCTCTTACAATGTATTGTTATTCATTCTAATCAGTTTTCTCCTCTGAAAAATGATTTGAATAATATCTATGTGAGGCTTATTATAAAAATTAAAAATAGCATTTTTAAAATACTGCCTGGCAAATAATTGATGTCAAGTTTTTAAAAAATGGTAAAACACATTGGGAAAAATTCATACGTTGGAGAAGGAGAAGGGAAGATTTAAATAATGATTAAAGGAAATTGAATGCTCGCTCTGATTTTCTGTGCCTTCCATGGGTGTCCAAACTTTTGGCATCTCAGGACCTCACTGGAAGAAGAATTGTCTTGGACCACATATTAAATACACAAACACCAAAAAAAAATCACATTATGTTTTAAGTTAGTTTACGATTTTGTGTTGGGCTGTGTTCACAGCCACCCTGGGTCACACGCGGCCCGCACGCAGGCTGCTGATTGGACACCCTGCCTGCTTTACAGTACAGAGCTGTGCTGTCCAGAAGAAACACAAGACAAGTGCAATTTTCAATTGTCTACTGGCCACTTTAAGAAAGAAAGAAAAAAGATTGCATTAAGTGAATTATTGATTTAATCCAATATATCTAAAATGTTTATTTCAACTTGTAATCAATATAAACTACTATTCAGATATTTAACATTCTCTTTTTCAAAAAATAAAGAGTTATCCAAATCTGGTGTGTATTTTACACATATAGCACACCTCAAGTCAGCCTAGCTACATTGCAAGTTCTCGATATATGAGTGGCTACCACATTAAAGAGCACAGAAGCTGCCCCTTGACATTCATCTCTAGAACCAATCCTGTCGTCAGACAGGAGAAATTTGAGAGCTGAGGTTAAAGCTCTCAGGTGATTTATTTAGAACTGTCCATCACTCGTTCAACTGGTTCCACCCTGACTTCAGCTTCAGCTGGTTGCTTGTGTTTACCTCATACATCACTGTCCTCAGGACTGCAGGATTTGCCGGAGCAGGAGGCAACAGAGCTGCAACGTTGTCCACTGCTGGGTTCGCCTCACCAGTCCCTATGCCCTTGCACTGTCTGACAGTGGTTGATAGTTGAATTCCCCATGTATCTCCATCTGGTGTGAGAGCCCACTTCCAGGATTCTTCCTAAAAGATGAATGAGCCTAACATTCTGGTTTACAAAGGGACAGAGTCCTGGAGACAGAAAGAACTTAATGATCGTGTAGTCAGAAGGCACAATGCAGAGGAGAGCTGTAACAAGTTGTGAAAATGATGGTAGGAGCGTGGTTTCAAAAGACTCTAAGGGTAGCAATCCTATCGGTTCTCCCATCAACTGAACAGCCACAGTCTTGCTTGGGACAAAACTGGCTTACGTGGTAAAGGTTAGACATTGTGGCAAGAGAGAGATTATAATCCTGGGAGCCTTGGCAGTGCAGTGGAAAGGTAGTTTCCCTTTATTTCTTAGAAGGTTGAGAATTTCTCAACACCCAGAACTGCCACCCACATAGACTCTAATGGGAATGACATGTACAAAACAAGTACACTTGTAACTGGCAGTTCTTGAGAAGTCAGAGGAAGAGATTTAAAATGCTCTATACAGCATTTTAATATGCTGTATTACAGCTCTATTGATATGCTCTATACAGCATTTAAATATTTAACAAAAATATTTGATTTGGAGTGGAAGGTTATATTACAGAATAACAGAGTGAGGAAATTCACCCAAAGACTTTGTCAGTGGTAACTCGGGGAATTACAGATGCGGATAGTGACTTCCATCCAAAAAATGGAATGATGGGATGCAGAAAAGAGTTATGTAGGAAAGGGCAAAGGAAATGTAGGGTGGAGACCCATGGAGTAAATGCAGAAAATTGGAGAACAGGAGGCCAAGCTAAGTATGTATTTCTCCCTAATCCTCAAAGACATTACTAAAAAACCTACTTAAATATTAAATAATCTATTTAAATATTGAATACCCAGGTTCCTGGAGCACAGTACAGACTCAGGGAGTCAGTTTTTTGGCTATATACAGACTGGTTGACCAAACATATTCTGGCTGACCTCTAGCCATGGAGACGAATATTCAAACAAATATCTGAAAAATAAATGGATCATAGTTTGCCCCAGTGAATGACTTCTAAACCTAGCTGCTCATCAGAATTACCTAGAACACTTATTAAAACTATAGATTTATTGGTCTCAATCACGGAGGTTATGACAATGTGGGTGTGGGTTGAAGCCCTTCAATTTGTATTTCTAAAAATAGTTCCAATCATTTCTGAGTCAATGGTTACACTTCCACTTGGACACAGCTGGGTCAAGGTACAACTCAAGAATCTTTAATTCCTGAAGTTCCCTGTTTCTGGTGGGAAATCAGATCACTACGTGCAATGCTAAGAGCCCTTGGTATGACCTCCAATGCTTCAAAGACAGGCTGAGAGACTCAACTGCCTCAGGGATGACTGAAATATCTTCACTCAGTTGCCAGTATACCAACATGGACAATCCAAAATTTTTCTTGAGGTAGCCCCTAGAGTAGAAGTCAATCTCCTAAACACCAAGTAAAAAAGTATGCGGCTACTTAATAAAATATTTCCATTGTTAATTTTTCCAGTTAATAATGGAACAAATTATGTCTGAATATATCTACATATAAGAGAGCAAGAGCAGGAGTTGCACATCCTCTTAAATCCTTGTATATTTAACTTTTTTCTCTTTTCAAGAACAGTGAAAGCCAAGTATAATATGACAAGAAATATTCTCTACAATTTCTATAACTGTGAAATGAGAGATGAACAAACACATTTTTATTTATGCCTATTTATCCCTCTGAGCTTAAACTAATCCTGAAGGGTTTAAGCAAAGAACCAGCAATGCCAATGCACTGAACCAACAAGTGATTTTAATTTACTTGCCATAAATTGTTGAAGGAGACCTGTGCTAAGTCCCTTCTCATTAATTCATCTGCATCTCCTTTCCTGGAGTGAAAGTTGCTGATTGCACAGATAGGATTCAGAATGAAAGGCTGAACTGAGCAGAATATGGAATGTCAGCTTTTCATTGGCACTCTGGGGATGCCTCCCATTGGAGTCAATACATCAAACACCCTCCAGTCTGCAGAAACCATGAAATAATGATGGGGGGAATTGATATGATTCCCAACATTTTGTCCGACTAAAGAAATATAAAGTTTATTAGTTCTTGATGGTTTATAAATAGCTTCACTTTATTCTGGAATCTCCAAAATATAAAACATAAGGAAACTGTCTCATATTATTTTTCAAAGGTGTCAAGAATATATTCCTATCAGGCTGTCCAACTCCACCAATCTTTCCTGACAATAATTTATTCCATAAACAATTATTTATTTTCTATTATAGTCAAGACACTATATTATTACAACTGTGGTCAGAATGAATATGATATGGTGTTTGTCAGGGACAAGAACTAAAAAAAAAAAAAACAGAGGTAATGTCCTGAAGAAGATACAGACAAAACTCCAAGACTTTGAAGTATTCAGTCTCCACTTCATCTCCCACATGTGGCCTCATCACTCTTTTCCTTTATCATCTAGGGCACAGGTGGCAAACACAAGGCCTATGGACTGAATCCAGCCTTCCACCTTATTTTATCCAGCCCCACACCTTTCTACCCTGTTTCTACCCTGTGGCAGTGCCGAGTTCCTTGCCCCTACTTAAGGAGTAGTTACATTTACACAGTCCTAAAATTATATTCAGCTCTTTGAAGATAACTTTGAGGCTGATGTGGCCCCCGATGAAAATGAGTTTGACACCCTTGTTCTATGGTGTCGTATAGAAAGTAGTCTCTTAAATATAGAACGTGTCCTAAAAGAAGGAGAACTGTAAGGTTTAAAGAGATGCGAAGCTTCGGAGCTAATTAGGAACGAAGTTGAGTGCTGTTAGAAGTAAGATAAAGTTAGCCACGGTCCATCTTTGATGTAATGGCATGCACTGAAAATCATGCTCTGTTATTAGTCCCAAGCCCCAGTGTCGACCTGACCTGAATCTAACCTCTCACTGCCATCTGCTTGTCCCAGTGAGGCAGTGTCATGGAGTGGAGATGAACAAGGACCAGGGTATTACAAAGCCTCAGTTGAAATCTTTGCTTTGATTTTACTAGTTAGGTGATATAGGTCAAGGTCTTACTCTCCCTAAGGTTTAGTCCCTCATCTGTAAAATATTAAGAACTACTCAAAAATTTGAGGACTAAATGAAATAGTAACTCTAATGTGTCTGCACAGAACCTGTCCCTTAATCGGTGGTTAGTGCATGGTAGCTAGTCTTTTTACTTGGTGTCTTTAGCAAGTTTATCATGTTTGTCAGCCCATTTCTGCCAAGCCCCATGGTAAGTCCCCAGCCTCAATCAATATTTTATTCCTAACCTTGACCCAGGAGCTCTAGTTTCTACCCTTGTTCAGTGGCCATGATCTTCACTGCTATTCCAGAGATTTTGTGATCCTAACCCTAGTCATGAACCTGCACTTTTGTGCGAACCCTTTGCAATGATAACCATCCCCAGACTGCATGGCTAATCAGAGTGGCCTGTGTCCTCATGGAAATTACAACCTAAAGGAGATGTAAGAGGGTTAGAATCAGACAAAAAAAAAAAGCTGACAAGACCAGTTGGGGTGGGTTTCTTCAAAGCAGTGGCCTTTAAACTTGCCTTTCACATGGGTAAGATAAAAGAATTGTATATCCAGAATGAGACAGTAATGTTATCAAAGGCACAAAAGCATAAACACACGAAACATATCAGAAGAAGTAGGCAATATCATTTGTTTTGTTCAGAGATAGTCTTGAAAACAGTCCTTTATCAGAAACTCTTGGGGTCAGACACATTTTGGAATTCAGAACTTTTCAGAATTTAAAAAGGCAATGCAGTTCACCAACTGTATATTAAAATACACCCTGTAGGCTCTGGGTTACACCTAGCAATCAAACACAGTAGTGTTTCTATATCAAACATGCCAATAGTCGCACAAAGTGACGTACATGAAACATAAATATACTCATGTGAGTCAGAGCAGATTTGCCACCAGTAAGTTAGGGGAAAACATTGAATGTTGAGGCACTGAGTTGCGGATAAAATATTTGGGGTCCGTAGAGGAAGACACAGCCTGAAAAGTAGAATGGGAGCATAGCATAAGAGGTTTGAATGCCTTGCAAGGGAGTCAGTTTTCATCAGAAGCTGATGGGACATCCTTACAAATAACTTTGCAGTTCAATTTTTAGTCATTTTAATGTCTTTTTTGAAGATGTAATTGTTGTTTGTACTATATCTTATTACATTAATTTTTTCTCTTTATCTTATGTCAATATGCTAACCTATCAGTCAAGTCCCTCTTCTTATTCTTCTATGACATGCAAAGAAACTATTCCAAACTGTAATTTAGCTATAACTCATTTTCATTATTATGTTTTTTCCTTTCTACTGAATTTATGTGTTAACAAAATTGTACAGGTTTCAGGTGCACAATTTTATAACACATAACTGCATTGTGTGTTCCCCACCCCAAGTCAAGTCTCTCCCCTTATCCGTCTCTTGCATATAGTAAAACTGATTCATCTTGATGTGTAGTTCTGTTTTAAAACATGTAGAGTTTGGTATAATCATAACTGCAATGAGGATATGGGACAGTTCCATCCACCCCCAAAACTCACTCTCGTAGTGATTTTTTTAACTAAGCATCACCAGGAATCCTGGGAGGGATCCACTTTGTCGTCTGCCTGTGTCCCTCTCCAACGCAGGAAGACTGTGGCAGATTCCAACTGGAATCAGTAACTCCAGTCGGCCAAGGTGCCTGGGATCACTGCTTTTTTATTGCAGGGGGTCTCATTTCCTGAAGTGTGCTGTCCACCAGGCCATGAGTTTTTCAAAGGCTAAAATGAACTGAATTGTTTCAAAAAGTTATTCAGTGCATTGATCCCCACTGACTTTTTGAAATACTAACGAAATTCTGTTTAGGTGACTTCTCTAATTCCCAGGTCTGTTTGCACACACCTTTCCCCATCACCTTCATAACTATGTTAGCTTCAGATACAGCCTCACTATTGGAACAATCTATTTAGAATCAACTCATGCTACAAAAAAAAAGCAACGGCATTCCTTCAGGATGAGCAAACACTTAATCTGTACGTTAAGCTGTCAGGTGAGTAGCGTAGTGGTATCTGTACTGCAGCTACTAAACGGATGCTCGGTTGCTCTGTGGGTCTGCATGGACAAGAGAAAATCTCAGACATGACAACACTGAGCCACGTGATGTTTTGCCTTAGCTGCCCAAGACTCCCACTGGCATAGTAATTAAACAAAGATTTTTATTTGGGTGTTTCTCAACGTAACGAGCTACAGTCTCAGACCTTTCCTTTCCAAAACCGCACTTTACCAGACCGGTCCGTCTTTGCTGCTCTTTTCTTTCATCCCCCTGCACATCTTAGGGAATTGCTTAAATATAAACTTCAGAAACGAAGGTGCCTGGCTCAACCTTGTACAGTTTGGGGAAATAACACAAAGCAAACAAAAACATAGCAGAATCTCCAGTCGAAGAATGTGTGAGAACTTGGGAAGATTAAACACCGTTTTCCTTTTTAGAAAATGTTCAAGCTTCAAAGTATTCCTTTTTTCTCTTCTGCTGTTGTTAAAAATAACTCAAGGAAGAAAACATGCAGTGAATTTTTACATTTTCGTGGGAGGGTATGTGAAGGAGCCCTTTCAACGAAGGACAGCTGAAAGGTAGGCACAGAGTTTGAATGAACTTATCTCCTAGTGCGCTGACAGGGTTTTATTTCCCCAGAGCAGGACAGAGTGACACAAGGGCTACATGCTCGCTACCAGCAGTGTTCGTGTCATAGAGTTTGTAGTAACAGAAAGAACACATCTTTTACGGGCTGGGAAATTACCCAGTTTTACCTGCACAAGGCAAGTGGAAGAGGGGTCGGCAAGCAGAGAGGATGTCGTAAACGAACCCCGGGCTGGACTGGGAACCTCACAATTAACCACTCCCTACAAGTAGCAAATCCTCATCAATAGCTTTGGAATCCATTGTAATGACACTAATCATGTCCAACTCATTGGGTATTAATATAAATGTTGCATGTAACTCCATGGGAACCCAGACAAAAAACTCTTCAAATATCCTGTATCCTTTCTCCTGAACAACAAAAGTTGGGTTGCAGCCTAAGTACTCAGTTATCCTAAATGAATATGTTACTCATTATAATACTGCTGATTGAATACAATTAATTTCTACTAATGTAAGTGCCACGATGCACTATTTTTCAGTTAGAGCTAAATGGACTTATGAAAACAAAATAAGTCAGCTCTGATTCTAAGTCAAGTCCCTTGTTATTCCGCCCTTCTTTCTAAGCACCAGGATTAATATTTCTGGCAGCGATGAATGAGTAGCAAAGTTTCTTTCAATGAAAAGCCCCAAGAGTATGAAACAAGAGAGCTGCCTTGCTCCCTCAGTGGTCAAACTCACCTTGACTCCTAGGCCTGTTAGTGGCTGAGCTTGGCCTCCATTCAGAGCTGCTGTAACAGCCCATTCCTGGTCATTTCCTTTCATCTTGAACAATTCTGTTTCTCTCTCGGGGGGGCCCAGAATTCCCTCAGCATGATGGAGTTTTTAATGGCAGTTTGTGGGAAAAGTGTTAAAAAAAATGGAGAAGAGCCACGGAGAGAAATATGGAGAAAGAAGGCAAGTTTCCCATGTGCATGTCCAGGAGGAGCAGTATCTCAGAAAGCCGTCATCGGCTGAGTCTCTTCTGAGATCATTTGGGTTTGAAAATTGCAGTTATGGGCTCCAGTCATATCTGCATAGATATTGCAATTAACAGTGACATTATCTGAGCCACTCTCTGTGGAAAATAAAATCAAATGCCCAATATGCTGCATTAGGGGATATTAAGGCAGTAACAGTCAACCCTGCTAAAAAGAATTCTATGAATCCCTTCATGTCACTTGAATAAATTTTGACTGGAGGGAGAAATCTATTCGACACTAAGCATCTTGACCAATGCCCTGCTCAAATTTACAGATCCATCCTATCTGCGTGTGGGAGTAATGAAGTGTTATGTAAGAGCACCAGCAGGAAAGTGCGCCCTGCAAGCCTGCGTCACAGAGACGGGCTGAAAGCACTCCATTAGATTGATAAAATGAACTGAAGTCTCTGGGTGGACACTTTTGCACTGAACCCACAATATTATTCTTGATTTGCTAGGAAGAAAGCAATTTATTCTGTCACCTTCTGGGGACTTAGAGCTAATTGGCTTTTCATAGTTATATGATTCTGCAAATGAGCATAAAAGTGAAAGCTGACAAAAATTCAAACAGGAAATCTGAATCTGCCTATTTTCATAAGTGTCTTATAATGGTTTGTAGAAAGGGACAAGATTTTGATTGGAGTAGCAAATTCCTTCATGCAAAGGGAAGCGCTCCAAATTACCCATCACTGTAACAAACAGAGAGATTGTTCTTCATTCGGGCTCCCGGATGAAAGAAATAAATGTTCTTGTCTAAATCCCACCCCCGCCAGCCCCTCCGCCATCCATTGTGGTCAGTCAGCATTGTCATCAGTGGGCGCTCCTCAGAGTATGTGACCTCTCAGAGCTCACCATCTCCTCGTTGCTCTCCCCACCCCAATCCTCTAGAAAGGACATGCATAATACATCACATCTTCGAGACGAATGAGACAGTGGGTCTACAAATGCAGCAGCAGGAGAAGCGAAATAGAAAGAAAAATAACTGAAACCTCTGTACAACCTTAATAGAAAAGAAGCTGGAAAAGATTAAGTTCAACACATAAGAAAATAAGTCTTCAAAGCCTGAAAAGAATGTTAAGGTATTTTTGCAATGTCTGCCACGGAGGACAGAATGAACATCACGGAAGGAAAACTGAAGGGAAGCCAACGAGGACAAACACGAAGCACCATTTTTCAGGCACAAAACAGAAAGGGTGAATTTGCTGAGGCAAACAGACTAGGGTCATTCGTAAAACTAACTTCATCCAAGGCCAGTCTGCCTTTTGGATTTTCCAGTCTGGAGTAATTTTTCCCCTACCCCTCACCACGGCTCCTCTCCCCTTCCCTTCTCTCCTCTCCACTCCTCTCTCCTTTCTTTCCTAATGGCCAACCACCTGCCTTCTCCCTAGCTGTCCATGTGACAAAATTTAGTCAAAAAGCTGCAGGTCAAGCAGACCGATCTGGGATCCATACTTTGTGGCTGTGCATTGTGAAGAACTTTGCAGACATTGGGTAAATACTTATGCTTTAAAAAAGCAGTTCTCCTGGCTGCCAGTCTTTTTGCCATGTTGAGGACTAAAGCTTTTTTCCCCCATGAGCTTGAGCTTTCAAAGTTATTTTCCACTCTGATGATTACAGACAGCTCGACAGACAAAGAAAAAGGGGGTTTAAAATAGGCAGTCACTACTAATATGTACTTTACTCTTTCTGACCAAGAAAAAGAGCCCAGGTGTCATATTGCCATTTCTTAATCATCAACGTCAAAAAAAAAAAAAAACCACTTCTGAAAATGCAGACATAAAAATGCATTAATACTGAAGAGACCAAAAAAGAAGGCGACAAATCCTGCTCACAAACAGGATCCTGTGCTCCTACAGGAAAATGGGAGGTTAGAACAAAAGAGATGTTGTGATCATGACATTTTGAATTTGTGACAAGAATAACACGAAAATGAAAGTCAGGAACGTGTTCAGAGTAAGTTTGCTGTTACAGAACGCACATTCTGTGAGCTGACTCTGCAGTCAGTCCCTCCCAGGGCAGACCTGGGAGCTCCTGTCAGCTGCTCTGTGTTCTCAGAAAGCTCCTTCTCCATTGGTTTTCATTGCTGTATTTTAAGCTGTTGGTCTGTTAGTTCTCTCTCTTCCTTTCTTCACTTTACATCAGGCTTGTCATATTCAAACATCCAAAACTCCCAAAAAACAAAGTTAAAATACATTTTGTATTATCTTATTTCAGGATAAATTCAGGGAAATGTTGACCTAGGGCAAAGTGTCATTGGAATCCAATGTCAGTGATGAAAAGGAAAAGGATATTGATTATTCCGAGTTCATATTTAGTGAACCGCTTCCAGTACTATTCGTCCTTCTCAAAACTGTTTTAGGTACTTTTTAGTTGTATTATTAAAGACAGTGTTTTAAGTGTGACTCTAAGATATTAATAGCTCTGACTTGTTGAATGCCTACTTTGTGTTAGATAGTATGCTGTGTGCTTTACAGAAATAATTTCTGTTGCTGTTCAGTGTCCTGAGGAGTGTTTGTGTCTGTAGTCTGCTCACACAAAGGGAAACTGAGGCTGTGGTTCTCACCTCTTGACTGGGGCCATCCTACCAGTGAATGGTGGCTGACATTCAAACTTAAGGTTCTCCGGCTCTTAAATTGACACTCTTTCTTTTCCCCCTATATCATGTCATCTTTCCCCATCCAGCTCCCTAGAAGCTAATTATTCTTCAAAATAAGGTAGAGTTAATGGATTTATTCCTGGTGGGATAAACCATAGAAAGTTTCCGTGACTGTCCTGAAGTTTACCCTAAATGAGTCAGCAAAGAACCCGGAGGCAGCACAGAAATGCTGAATGATAGTCTACAAATAACCATAAAAGATTTATTGAAGACCAACAGCCTGGGCTTCAGAGCTGTAGAGGAGTCTGAGATAAATAATCTGTCAATGTGGAACTTAAATTCTAAAAGGTAAAACTAGCCTAACATAGATATGAAAAAGCAGCATAGACTGCAGTAATGCCTAATACAGCGGATCTTAAGCACCCAAAAAACACTGTTTCTAGTATTCAGAGTTTGGTAGCATTCTAAACTCTATTACACACTTCTCTGACTTCATAAACATAGCTGAGTGCATGTAATTTGTCCTTTCCTTGGTGACTTGGAATCATAACTCTGCATTTCAATCACTTCACTGTGGTGTGGGAGAACAGTACTTCTAAGAGTTACCAAGTTCTAGAAAGCCATCTGCCTGGACACCAGGTGGCCCCGTGCTTTAGGACTTCTAAGGTTCTTCTACCCTTGCATTCTTCCTCCCTGCCAGATGCTGTCCCTTGCTGCTGTCATTGTGACTTGGATGATTCCAATCCGCTATTCCCAGGCATGACATGGAAGGTCTTTCATGACCACATCTCTGGCTTATTTATTCAGCTTCATCTCCTAGCTTTGTTTTGTTTTGTTTTGTTTTGTTTTGCCCTCCCATTAATGCCCTTCTTTATGATTACATTCTAGCCACTCAGAAGTCTGTTTAGCATCTATAGACGATTGCTGTTTCACACTTCTGTGGCTACACATTGCCTGCCTTTTCCTTTATTTATCTGTTTTTTTTTTTTAAATAAACAACAACAAATATCATTATCCTTCTCCAAACCCAACCAAGAAATAAAAATCTCCAGGAAGACTTCCTGATACCATTTCCTGAGTTCAGGATAGAAATCATAAGATTTGCTTCTGGGAACCCACAGCACTGAGTGGATTTTAGCTATAGTACATTGAGTAAAGGTAATTTTTTGTTTATAAATCTGTGTCTTCTACTAAACTATAAGCTCTTTAATGTTCTATTCACATTTGCATGCCTAGCACTTAACTTATGGTGCGGTATATAGGCGGTGCTCAATAAATCTTTGCACACCTGATGAATGCTGCCTTGATTTTTTCACAAATACGCACTTCTCTGGACTCAAACAATTGAGTACTGAGAGGTTTGCCTTAGCACTGCAAATCAGACTCGGGATGAAGAATACGTGGTTATTCATAATTAGTTGTATGCTACAGAAAACAAATACATCACAATAGGCTTTTAATGCAGCGTGTGGGAAGAGATATCACATGAAACAGAGCAGCTGCCAGGGAAGGCTTCAGGGAAGAAAGGAAGCTTGAACTGTACCCCCACCTTCTTGGTCGCTTTACACAAATATCTGTTGCAGCCCTGGTGGCTAATGGGTTGTTTATGGAGCTTACATAAAATATATAGCTAAATATCTCTATAAAGATGTTATATTGCATTGTTGGTCTATTAAAAATAAATGAAGTGTCTACCATAATGTTAAAGCCTCTTTGACTTTAGCTGAGTTGCGCAGATTTACTGAAAGGCAGGAGCAAGGCCACCAGGTTTGCTCAGTGATAACTTGAAGGAGAGGTGTAAATAAAATCAGAGGTGGAAGGAAAAAATGGAGGGCTCATTTGCAAGCATGGGTGGGCTGCCTCTGATGCCCAGTGGGGAGAAGGAAAAGGTTGCACATTTTTTTCTAAGCAGCTCTTATAACCTTGGTGGTAAGATTGAGATGCTGGGTTATGACTCCTTCTGGCTGCCCTTCTGCTACAAATGGCCAACAGGTATATGAAAAAATGTTCAAAGTCACTAGTTATTAGGGAAAAACAAATCAAAACCACAATGAGATATCACCTCACATCTGTTAGAACGACCATTATCAAAAAGACAAGAAATAACAAGTATTGGGGAGGATATGGAGAAAAGGGAACCCTTGTGCACTGTTGGTGGAATGGTAAGTCGTTCTGGCCACTGTAGAAAACAGTATGTAGGTTTCTTTAAATATCAAGAACTACCATACGATCCAGCAATTTCTCTTCTGGGTATTTGTCTAAGTAATATGAAAAAACTACTTCAAAAACTATCTGTACTCCTATTTTTATTGCAGCCTTATTTATAATAGCTAAGATATGGAAACAACATAAATATCCATCGGCAAACAAATGGTTAAAGAAGATGTGGCACATATGTGTAATGGAATACTACTAAACTATAAAAAGGTGAAATGTTGCCATTTGTGACAACATGAATGGATCTTGAGGGTGTCGTGCTAAGTGATGTAAGTTAAATGGAAAAGGACAAAACCATATAACTTTACTCATGTGGAATATAAAACAAAAAAGTAACAACTAAGCTAACAAAACAAAAACAAGCTCACGGGTAGGGATGACAGAATGGTGGTTGTCAGGAGGCCTGGAGGGAGGGCGGAGCGCAAACTGAGAAAGCGGGGGACAAGGTTACAAAAGGAAACGACTTTGGGCGTGAGCGTGCAATCGAGTATATAGATGCAGAGTCATCATGTTATGTGCCTGGAATTATATAATGTTATTAACCAATATTACCTCAATATAACTTTTAAAAAGTGGCCTAAATAGAATGTTGGAGGTGGTTCTCTGACCTTGGCCTTGATGTCTTGCCAATAGCTCTAATTCTAGTCAGTGTGTGACTCTTAGTAAATTGCATTTTTTTATAAATTGAAAACTTCCATTTACTTTTCTTTGTAAGTTTTTTCTTTGGACCCAGAGTCTGCAGTATCACAAAATAAACCAGTGCCCATTATCAACTGGCTAAAGAAATGTAGGAGGAAGACAGAAAGGGGATTTTTTTGTTTGTTTTTTGTTTTGTCTAACCTTGACTCCAGCTTTTTCTCTTGATGCAATTTCCTGCTACAATATGCAGCATTTGAAGGAGACTTCATGACACAGAAACCTCAAAAAAATGTTTTAAACTGAAAAACAGTTCATCAAAGAAGACAAACAAAAGGTCCACTGCATCAGGTTATAAATGAATTCCCATCGGTAAAGGTTCAAACATAGAAACCACTTATGTAATACGCAAACCCGAGCAGGAGACCTTGGAATTGTACATTACAATTCTCAGAGCAATTTGTTTTATGTATGTATGCCAGCATGTCCTACAAAATGAAGCCACAAACCACACTTCTAAGTGATCCATTTCATAAAGCCACGCTATTTAGGATGCTAGTTCCTTGCTCTTTTAATCTTTTTATGAGATGAGTGCCTCAGTGTTAAATGGCAGGAACTGATCTAACACTTTGTTTACTTCATCTCATTTTAGTGATACATTAGCACTGCGTTACTGACTTTTGCGGTGGCTTTCATTTGGAAAAAAACTGCAAAATGTTCTTATTTAAGCCTCTCACCTCCAAATTCCTTTTCTACATTTCCTTCACTTTGCTTTTCCGAAGGAATGACTCTCCACGCCTTCTTGATCAAGACAGACAACCTAATGGCTGAGTGGGCTTTAATTTCTACACTTCTGACACTCAGATTTGATTTGCATTGTCACATGAAATTATTTGGTATTCAGTATAAAGCACTATTTCTTTCTCTCTCTCTTTTTTTCTTCCCCTTTCTAGACAACCAACTGCTGGGAAATTATTGTCAAAGTCTTAAAATGATTTCCCAATGATTGCTTGTTAGTACAATACAATTTCTTTCTCAGTCCTGGTCTCTCTCCAGCTCCCTTCTGGGGACCAGTGTATCCCCCGGTGTCTGCCGCGCACACACAGCAGACGCACATCATGTGCGCGGGTGTCTCTGCTCCTCTCCGTAGGGGCACTTGGGTTATTTCGGTGTGAGAGCAGGAGGCAAAGGGGCAGATGTAAAAAGGCAAAAGTAGAAGAGGACAGCTGTGAATTTAAAAAGAAAAATTAAGATTATTCTTCACAATTGTGAGGGCTTATTTGCTGGAAGAGCTAACCGAAAACATTAAGTTCGAACACTTTAGAGTGCCTACTCTGTGCCAAAGCATATGTGTGACATGAGAGGATAGAAGGAAGCCAATGACACCTTTGCCTTCAGCTTAGGTCTATGAAGAGGGATGGACATGGCTATTGAAGGGCTGTATACAAGAAATGGGCTAAAACGAGTCCCGCACAGGTTATGTATCAATTCATTCTAACTGAGGGATGTCAGTGCTGGTCCCATTTCAATAGGTAGCAGGGTGGAGGAAGGGAAAAGAAAGGTGAACGGATGATAAAAAGGAGAAAGAAATTAGCTGGAAGTGAAAAAAGAAATGGGGATAGAAAAAAAAGAAACAAACAAACAGAATGGTAAGAAACAGGGCCTGATTTAATTTTCAGGGAATTAAACCTGGGACATACTTACAACTCGGGAGGCTGTGAACTAAGGGCTTTCTTTTAAATGCCAAAGGCATAAACTAATTTATTTAATTAGAAAAATATGCTTGTATTGCACTCTGAGTAATTTCCCAGAGGAAAACTTGCTTCTTTTACAGTTACAGTTTTTGTTTAAAGCCTCTCTCCCTCCCTTCTCCTTGTTCTACCTTGGAGCTTGTACCTCTTCAGCAGATGCTCGCTCCTATGCAATTATTGTCAACCGGGATGTGAATTTGACCCTTCCAAGATATCACACTTGTTTTTTGGATACTGAAATAGAAACACATTAACCTAGATATACCTGAGCCCTCCAGTGGTTACTCTATAATAAGAAAGAAAAAAAAATAAAAAGGCATTCCTTCGATGACTCACCAAATATTCACAATAGAAAAAAATTCAGTACAATAATACATCTTAATATCTTACAAGGTAGTTGAAATATTCGAAATCAAGCAGATCCCTAGTCAATACACAATTCGCTTTCAATTAGTTTGTGGAGTCTGAGAATCCTCTCTCCTGCAGCAGGAAGGCGAGGTGCTGAGTCTCGCTCGCACCTGTATTAAGAGGAGAACAGATTCTGCTGGCCTGCACATGGAAACAAGATAAGCTCCTTTTTACCTGCCACAGTCAGGGCTGCAAACAGAAATTTAAATACTTTATCGCAGTTTTGCTCCTGAGCATGGAAATTCAAATATATTAATTTAACCAACAAAACAATTTATTCAAATAAGATTAAAATGCTCTAAATATAGCCCTTACATTTTCAATGAAAAGATTAAGAGGATCCATGCATAATTCTAATCTATCCCCACCTAGTTTTGTAGTATTGTACATTTACATACAAGGAACAGTCTCAGATACTAAATATGAAATTGAGGGTGATGAATTAAAAATAAAGACATACAAGCATGCAACAAAAGCAAGCTAAGGATGCAATGGATGGAAAAGGAAAGGAAGTAAGGATACTGTTGAAAGCATAGGAGTACTAATGCTTTGTAGTTGAGAAATATATTTTTAAAATCTTTGTTGCAGGGTTAAGCAAAGTTAATAAAAAGTTTCAAAACCAGCTAAGTCGTATTTTCCTTCATTTAATTCTAAAAGTAGAAATGGATAAAATTAGGATACAGTGGAATGTGACCTAAAATCTGTTTTAGGGCCCAAGGAACTTTATTACCTGGGGACACTGTGTCCACAGTCAAACCCATAATGTTGTTAAAAGTGACCAACAATTCATTTTTGGTAAGTTTTCTCACATCCAAGTGACCAGAACTGGAATGTGTGTTTTGGTGGCTAAAGGCAATGGATCTCATTGTAAATAATGGATTTAACTCTCAAAGAAAGCTTCCTTAACATCTATTTTTCTACTGAATATTAAATATACTTCAGCACACTTTAATGAACACCTATGACTTATGGTTTCAGAAACATGTGTATGCAATTGTTCTGCTTTAGAAGTGTTTTGAATGCATGCACCATAATTCTTTCCACATTCTGTATACATATGTGTCAGTAACCCACAAACTCAATGAATCTATTTCTAAAGGTTAACAAAATGTGATGAAAGTTTTATTTTCATTTTCCTTTACTATTATTTACTGCTTCATGCAAACCCTATAACGATACTTGTAACTAACGAGTAGATCTGCTAAAATGATCTTAGCCTAGGAACTATACAAAGAGAACTTGTAAGTTATTTTTGTATCAAATCCTTTCCAGTCTGAAATGGTTTTCCCAATTACTAAAAGGCATGCAACGCTCACAGAAAACAACTGATACCCCATAAACGTAGCGCCATGCATTTTTTCCTGGAAACTCAGAATAGGATCTGTCAGGTATATCCGCTAGCATAACAAACATGTCACCCAGATTTGCATTGGGAATTAAAACATTCTGTAGCCTGACAAAAGGCTGTGTGTTTTTAGTAATCGTGATGAGAAGAAGGCATAGCAATACCTAGATGTTGTGAGTTAAAAGCCCTTCATCAGACAGCTTGAAAAGCACAATAATCCCATGACAGATCCTCCCTGAGTGGCAAGCCGGGCTACAGAGACCACGGCCGCATTTCCATCCCAGTCATCCAGGCAAGTCTAATTCTGTCTCCTGCAAACCTGACATTGTCTTTTATTCTCGCATTTACACACCACTTATATCGGAACCATGAAGGTAGGAAAGTGCATTTGCAGAAGTGAGAAATGTCATTGATATGAAAAATCTAACTCACATTTTCTCTAATGTCAAATATGAAACAATAATATTTATAAGCTAATACTTTGATCACTGCAATAAGCAAACAGTAATGTTAATGAGCTTACAGGACAAAACCATAAAACTCACACTCATTGTAGTAAAAACAATCGCATTGCTACTTTAAGTCAGGAGCAGAGCTAAGAATTTCCCCATATATATTCTTCATAATCTGCCTTAAATAATTTCACTTTAATAGTCCATCCTTAGTTTCAAAAGAATGCCCATAAAATAATTCTAATAATATTTTGTACATTTCAAAATGGATTTGCACATATTTTAATCACAGATATGTGATAACTGAAAGGAATTCTTTTCTACATAAAATAAAATAAATTCTGTAATTAGCACAGAATTGTTTGAAATGACACAAGCTTCACTTGTTTTTCATTAGTGGGAAAGAGACATTAACTTATTTGCAGTTTCATAGAAGCATTCTTTTAGAAATATTTCCTATCACTTAACTGTACCTATGATTCAGTTGTGTCATTAATTCTACAAGTAAGGCTTTCTGTAAGAAAAATGAGACAGAAACCAAATAAAGTGCTTATCACAAATGGAGAGGATCTAACTTGCACAAATTAAGAACAGTTTGCCCAGAAATATTCTAATAACTTTACATTTTAAAACATAATGTTCATTAAAGTTATTTGTTTAAAAGGGTGCTTTTTATTGAGTAAGCATATCTGACATGTTAGATTCAACCCTGATACAAGGAACACAGCTTCCACCTAAATATCGCTACTCCGAACATGAAGGGCACTGAACCACACTCATCGTAAAGAAATATTAGTGCTCACGTTCTCCAGTTTCTATAAGATAAAAAAGAAATGCAAACCATGAAGTGGCAGAGGCTACAGCTCTGAAACTACAGTTTAATGCTGCTTTTCTGTCATCTTATTACACAAAACTACTATTTTCATTTATTCCTTAATCGTGCTTATTGATGGGTTTAGTAGAGCTTATTGATATACTAAGGACATAAGCACATTCACATTCTACACCATCAATAAGCAAAAACAGAATGCCTTCTCCTGGCCAGGAACTTGCTTTCATGTATTTAATCCTCATCTACAGTTCTGAGGGTGGAGCTTCATTATTCCACTTCCAGGTGAGTAAAATGAAACCAGAGAAGTTAAGTAACATATCGAAGTCACAGAGCTAGTCGTGTCAGAGACAGGATTTGAACACAGATCTGACTGATGCCAAATTATACTGCTAAATGCTTATTAGTAATGCTGCAATTAATTTTATTCATTACTTTTCTCCAAAATACAAATAATGCAAAGGGGGCTTTACAAATTAACATTCTTCACTCACCTGTGAAAATGCTTTCTGCTGTATCTTCATGATTCAACATACAAAGCTAAAAACGTACTGCCATACACCATAGCCCTGAAAGCGTTCACCAAGGCACATGACCCAGCGCCGCCCTCCGTGAGGCGGGAGGTGGAGCCAAGGCACAGCTGGGCCCCATCCTGCTAGAGGAAGCTCCGTTTTGTAATTAGCTTTCCCCGAGGGGGCACCTTTCTGCAATCCACACCAAGTCACTATTTTCATAAACCATGGCCCCAAACGCCATCAATACATTTTGCTGGTTTCCTATACTGGCAATTTATAAAATATTTTCTTTTCTTTCTGATCGCTATGTTCTTCCAAACGGAATAGGCATAAAACATAGGAAATGGCGAAGTCAGTTGCTAAATAAACTAGGGTCTGGAGCGATGGGTCAACATTCAGTTAATGTAATTCAACACTCATTTCTTGGTGAGAGTTACCAAGCTGATGGGTCTTTGAAGGAGGAGGAGTTCTCAGGATCTTTATGGAAAAAGATAGGTGCCTGGAAGATGCTAAACCTAGTGTGAGGATATCATTCATTGATTCTTCTTACAGAAAGACCTCCTGTGTGAAAAAGGCAGGAAAGAAGTTTGTGCAGCTAAAGAAGGAGCTAAAAATCTTTAGTGATGCACAAACTTACCTTCTGCTTCCTTAATGATTTTTTTAACGACTAAAATGGTGGCGTTTAAAATACGTATTCAGTTTTCAACAATACAAATAGAAAATGAATACTAAAAAACATTTTTGGCCCTTTTAAAATTTCACCTAAAACCTCTCACTTATAAATAGTTGTACCAGTTTACTGCAACCCCAGCATAAATTTCCTTTTTGTTTTTATTTTCATTTTCACTTTTTACTTTCTAGCTCTGTGGACTCGGACCAGTAAGTCACCTTCTGGAAGTTTTGCTTTTTTTGTCTTTATCTCACATAAAAATCACACCTATGATAGGTTTCGCGTAAGGATTAAATGAGGTGATGTATCTAAAGTCCTTAGCGTAGGGTCTGGCATTTTATGAGCTCTTAATGGTCAGTGGACATGACTGGTTTATTTGCTCTCTGACAAACATAACATGTCTAAAATGCCTGCATGAAATCGGACTATACAATATTTTAAATCAGCAATTTAGCTTGATTTCGAGTTTTCTTTTCTCAAGTGAACTTTCTTGTCATTTTCATGGCAGTCTTCTTTTAAATAAATGCAACAGAAATCTGCCATCTAAATGCTCTTAGAGCTGATGTATGAAACCAGGAAGTACATTTTCCTAATGTTAGTACAAAATTGCTCCTGCTTAAAATCGATCTCTTCAGTGTCAAACTTTACGAAGCATCCGTGCTATCACATTAGGCTGAAACTGTGTACTGCTCGTACAAGGCATCTGGAAAAAGCCCACTGTGAGAGAAAAATCACCAGGAATTTTATAAAATAATCACAACAAATTTCTTTCTGCCTTCTTCCTTTCCTAGTGAAAATAAGAAAACAATATCATTATATCAAGAAAAGAGTCAGGATTCATAGAGAGATAAGCTCCAAAGAACAAAAGATAGCTAACAGTTAAAGATAATTCAAATAATGGCCTTTGATGTTCTTTTTTAGCTGTCCCGTTCAGCACTTTTTCTTTTTCACATTCCAATTCTATCAACTATGAAAAGCCCATATACAAAAGAAACACTAAAAGCTTGTTAATCTAATAACAGAAAGCCAAGATCAGAAACCCTATTCTACCACAAAGTGTAATTGAGATTGCCTCGACCACAGACAGTTTATGATCAGAAACCTTGAAAAAATAAAAAAAGCCATCAATAGAAATGATGTTTCTACTGTGAGCTCATGGTTACAGCAAGGCTACAAGACCAGGGACATAAAGCCCTATTAATTGTACTTCCCAGGAGTCACCAAACATCTCTGTTTGCCTGCAAGAGTCCCGATTTATGCCTTTTATCCAGTGTAATTATTAATAGAGTACCTTTACCTCCAAAGTGTCCCAGTTAGGACAATAAATTATGTAGTTGCCTTAGGCTAACCCTGCTTCCCTTTCAGCTTTTTTCCTCTCCTCAAAAAGAAAAAAAATGTAAAAGCAAGCTATTTTAACTCTTTAGGGTGTCTGAAAGAGAAGAAAAAAGTTATTTGTTTTTCTTATTGTTGTTCAAATACAGTTGTCTCAATTTTGACCCCACCACTTCTCCCCACCCTACCCATCCCCCCTCCCACCCTTGAACCTACACGCTTTGGCTTTGTCCATGTGTCCTTTATACATCTTCCTTGATGGCCCTTCCCCTATTTTACCCCATTATCCCCTCCTCTGGTTACTGTCAGTTTGTTCTTTATTTCGATGTCTTGGTTTTATTTTTCTCACTTGTTTGTTTTGTTGATTAGGGTCCACTAATAGGTGAGATCATATAATATTTGGCTTTCACTGCCTGGTTTATTTCACTCAGCACCACGCTCTCCAGTTCCATCCATGCTGTCGCAAAGGGTAGGAGCTCCTTCTATCTTTCTGCTGCATAGAATTCCATTGTGTAAGTTACTGTGGATTTTTTTAATATTCAACAAATGGTGTTGGGAGATCTGGACAGCTATATGCCAAAAAATGAAACTCGATCACCATACACAAAAATTATTCTTTTTTAAGCTCAGCTGGTCGTTTGACTTCCTTTCATTCTCCTAAAGCAGGGAAGAGTTCTAGCCTGAATTGACTGGACTCCTTCACCCATGAAATATCCGGGGCAGAACCACCCCTGTCTCCCCTACCACTCTCTCCCTTATGAATTTGTGCCTGACTTTATGACATGATGTTGACTCTGCTTATTAAATTGTATTTGAAATTCTCAAGGAATTACACCTTACGTGAGGACTCCTTAATATAACCGCTGTTTCTTTAAAAAAAAAATCAGATATTCAACTTGGGTTATACAGCCAAGAATTGCAGTTCATATCAGCTGCAAGAACAGCTGAGTACCTTATTGCAAGAGCCCCTTAATCAAAAAGCAATCTTTTGGGATGAGTTAGTAGTACTTTGCCTCTGGTGCTAACCAGATCCCCTACTTTTATTGTACATTTCCACAGGAGTCTAATGATGAAATACATTAGATCTTTTCACAGGTGAAGTAGAAACACACTTAAAACATTGCTTTTGGAGTGTCACATGCTGCTTCTAACAACAAGGGGGAGAGGTCAGCAGCAACAGCAGCTTCGGGACCAACAAGGTAGTCTGCAAATGAAAGTCTCGATGAGGGAGGGAATTCTCTCTTTGATGGGAATATTCATAGAAAATTTAGAGTGTGTAATATTGCAAAAAAAGAGAAACACAAAACAGTTTGCTTCTGACATGAACAGGGCTGGGGGTCAAATATTTGTTTAAAAATAAAAACCTTACCTTTTATTCACGAGGATGTCCTTGACCTTTATTCAGACAAGCTTCACAGCTGCAAGGAAAAAAATGGAATTCATTTGAAGAGAAATATTCTGGCACTGGAGAATAAAGATTTACATTTATCCGGTGGGCTTTATATAAAGACACAAGCGTCATATAGTGGGCAAGAATATAAGAGGGTGTTGGTCTTTGTCACTTTGTACATACAAGGCATGGATTGTATTTAATTGAATTATTTTATTTATTTCTATATAGGCAAGCAAACTGACATATAATGCACACAAAGGTGCAGATAAATAAGATATGTTTGCTCTCTCCTACTGTACATCCTTACATGCACACATAAACAGAGCACCCTCACACGCATCAAGGTTTTGTTGCCCACATGCGGGCACAGTCTCTCTCGTTCCCAGGTGGTGGTCTCATGGCCCCTCAATGTGGTGAAGCCCCAGAACAGGCCAGGAGGTAATGTCACAGATTTGTTGTGCCTTCAAAACAGCTGCAGTTTCCTTTGCGCTCTGCAAGTAACCTGAAGTCAAACAGGTTAAAACAAATCATGAATCCGGGCGGAAGGCTCCAAATATGCCATATCTGTCTTTTCTGTTGGCTTTGTTTTGTTTTTAACCTTGACTAATTTGAGGGAAATGACTAGGTGTTTTGGCATAAAATATTTCCTGCTGGGTTATAGGCTGCATGGGGAAGGGAAATTAGACAAGAGGCATTGAGTAATAACCACAAATGACTTTATAGCCCGTTCTCTTTGAATGTCAATAGAACTTGAAAGCAAGATTTGCAGACAATAATTAGCAATGACTCCCCCAAGTCTAATCAGGAATTGACAATAATTAGCAATTTCCAACTCTTACCTGCCACTATGAGTTCTTATCTTAGTGGGGAAATGGCAGAACTCCTCAAATATAAAGGATATTTACTATCTTCCCAAAATGCATAGACATTGAATTAGTTTAGCGGATTCTCGATGACCTTATCCAGTGATGAAATATGCACCACGTAGCATAGTATGTATTATTGTAAGGTGCTTCAAAGCTTTGGAGGAATGAGAGGAGAGTGAATAAATAAATATAACTATACGTTGTTTAGAATAATGGTTGTATAAATAAAAATTATATTGGAATAAATGAAGAATAAAGAAATAACAGGAAATACACCAAAAATATATAGTTTGTCACGCTGTATAGTGCCCAAGAAGATGAAAACTATTTGATTTGTTTCTTTAATAGTGAAATGGTCACTTAGGAGAACACATTCAGAGAGAAGCTGATAAGAAACGGTAATTGTTTTATACAATATTAATTCATTTACAATGACTTTCGCCCATACACCCAGGCTAATGAGCATAATCAAACAAGGCACTGCTAAAAATGGACTAATGGGTTTAAAATTACACAACTCTGCCTTCCAAATTTAGATATGGATTTCTTTATAGAGCCTTATTTTTTATTCCAAATAATGCTACATAAGGAAAGATTGTTCTGTATATCAGAAATCATATATCCAAGGGAGATTGTAACTATATATTATCAGTTAGCCTAAATAATAGGTAAAAAATTCAGTCAGTGATGGATTTTTTTAAAAAGCAGTCACTTCTACCTACATGATATTTACCACATTACGATTCGTAGGCATGCTGAGCATTGGGAAACCCTGAGTAAGCCACCTCGATGGTTATTAAGATAGTATGCTAAAGAAAAATCTTCCCAACAGGAGGTACTAATAAGATAGCCAACAGCATAAGAAAAGCATCAAAATGAGAAATAATAAGAAGACTGCAACTGTGTGTCCAGGCTGGATATTCCTACTTAGTAGCTAAAACATCACTGAGCTACAATGATCTATTTCTTAAAAGTCCAAGGGTTTAAGCTGGTACCAGACACAATTTTCAGTTTCGTTCAATGTAATTTCACAATTACTATTATGCATCTGAAATGTGCCCAGTTATATCTGGAGGAATCTAAAAGAAAATCAAGTCTAAAATGAGAGGAGTCACCAAGCCAGCAGTTCTAGATATTTGGAAATAGAAACCAGTAGGAACAGAAACATATAATAGTTTATTAAAAAGCAATCGTCAATATTTAACTGCAAGCTATGTTTCAGAACCAAATTAAAAAATTATTGATAAAGATCGGAATTTTCTAAATGCTAGTCTATTTTGAAGTTTCATCAGTGACCAGACCCTCCCTAAAAAAAAGAAACATTAGACTTCACGAGGGACAATCCTCTTAGCTAACTATTCTGGTTCTTTCTTATCACCCTGCAGGGGGCATGCTTGGCCAGAATCCCAAGCGCCTGACTTTTTTGTTCAGATGGTTAAAGGCAGCATACATCAGTTTGTTTTCACAATGACCCACACTGGGGAGGGTCTGGGGGTGGAGGTGTGGGGACACCAAAAGCCGGTAAGTTTCCTGTAGACCTTCTAGCCCCGTATCTATTCCTTTCGGTGAAAAAGTGTTCCTTAGAATCTGAGTCAGGGAACCTGGAAGGTTGGGGGTGTGCAAGATAAATTAGATAGAGGCAGTCCTCTGCTGTCTTTGCCAACTTCGTTCCTTGCCATCCTGCATTTTCCCTCCTATTATTTTCCTCTTACATCTCGTTTCTAAATTGTGTTCTCTGGAGAATTTCCACGTGTCTTCACAAACCAGGATGGCCAACTCACAAAGCCGTTCGAGTTTTATTTGCAAGAGAGACTGAGACACAGTATTGAGATTGAACCTAACCTTGCAAAGGGGTAAATTTCCAAAGACATTGCTTCAGGGTCAAAAATAAGGCTTTTATTTATTGGTTTTTCTCCCAGCTACAGCAGGAAAAGATTCCACTGGCCAGAGGTCACTAGATTCCAAAGAGAGTCGCTGGGAAACTTTGAGAGCAATTTGCTCAGGGAAATGCAGCTTCTCTGACGGCGGCCCAGACGACAGACTGCAGTGTGAGCAGGGGAGACAAGCTGTTGTTTGAAATCAGTGCTGCACTGGGACCAAGCACAGAGCAACATAGTAGAAGCAGCCATCCAATCTAACGCAGCAGCCTTTATTCAGTGCCAAGGCCCGTGCTAGGCCACTATCAGTGTGCTTCTAGACCAGAAGCAGCGGGCTTCGGTTTGTCCCTGAGGGCACAGCGTTAGTTAGCACAGGAGTCAACGACCATAGTGACGGCTCCTGCTGCACAGTCGGGCAGTGACAGCTCAGGGGCTTTGCTCCTCTGTGAACACAGCACAACAGAGAGCCGAAGAAGGAGCGAGAGAGGAGAGAAACTGTAAATAAGAGGCACCCACTGGGAAGCACCAGGATGGTGGGAAATGAGCAGTTAGAGTTCCCCTTTAAGAATTCCTCAATGAAAGTGTATGTCCTTCTCTCCTCCAAGCAACCTTGCCGGTTCTCCTTTGTCTGGGTTAGATTTCCTTCCCATACGGTTCGATAACCACCAGGACATTCCTCATCATACTCTACCTTAATTATTTAGCATGTGTGTTTGTCTGCCCCTCTGGGCTCTGATTTGCTTATTCAATGTAGGGGGATAGGTGGAGGCAGACGCACCTTCCATGCTTAGCGCAGCTGCTGCTATATAATAGTCAAACACATGTTTGTTGAGTGAGTCAGTGACTTGAGGAAAACTTCAGCTTACCTCAGAAACTATCTCCGTTTATATGCGAATGTCATTCGTCTACTTTCATACCTCTACCAGTGACGACCTCTTGGGCATCTCAGGGGAGAAAATGGGGTCCAAGATGAGAGAACAGAAGAAAACATTGGGGAAAAAATCTACATAGCATCTCCCTGGACTTGGTTGGACACATTTTCTTTAGTTAAGATTTTTATCTTGTTTGTCCAAGCTTGTAAGGGTTGACTCCTGGGGTAAAGAGGTCATGCAGGATGTCAGTCTGGAAGGTATCGGTAGAGATAAGGGGCATGAAAGGCCGACTCTGATGAGCTGGGCCTCCCCGACAGTTCACACCCTGTGGTTTGATGTGTTTCTGGTTCATGAGAGAGACAGTTGTCTTAATGTTTGGAAATTTTTCTTGTATTCATTCTAGATTTGGAAAGCAGTTAAGCATCACCACATTCTCAGAAACATGTTTTCTCCTTTAAAACACTCTCACACGAGACTGCAGTGCCCTGGTGCAGCTGCAATCACACTGAGTGGTTTTCCCTCACAGGTCACTAACCAAATATTTGACCCATGCCATTTTTTGACTGTACCATGTCAAATTATTTGGCAGAATCACACCAGGCATGCAGTTTGCATCTCTGTCTCATTAAGAATGATAATAATTTTACAATTGCTCATAATTATAGATTATTACATCCAATGAAAAGGATAGGTCTGCTTAACACTATATAAAACATTTAGCTCTGCTGTTCTGATATTAAGAAACATGATAAATCATGCCATGTCATTTAAGGTCTTGGAAAAGAAAAGCATCAGGCAGCGATTAGAGAATCTTGGTCCAGGATTTCACATCTGGGGGACAAGGATAGCAGAGAGCTTGTGGGGTACAGAGGTTTGGTCTCAACAAAAGGCTCTGCAGATTACAGCAATTTATCAGAGACTGCGGCGTATACAGCTTAGTGTCTTTAATCACTCTCACATAGGGAGCTAATGACAGCCTTGGTGCAATTTTGTCAGATACAAAGAGAATACAGCATAACTGAACTTATTTCTGACTTCCATGGACTGAAATATCCACCCCTGCCTTGGCTTTCTGCCAACTGAATTGGGGCAGGTTCCTTTATACCATAAACCCTCAGTCACCATACCTGTAAAATGAAATTGATGTTTAATATTGTGTTGGATAGTTATGAAATTTCAGTGAAAGATAATACATCAAAACATACTTGGAAATATGAAGACCTCCACAAATGTTAAAGCTAATACATTTATGTCACTACCTCATTCTAGACAGATTTTTATGTAGGCTTTAAGGCAGCTAAATCAGTAAATATAACATGCTTGTCATTTAGAAGACAAAAATATCTGGACAGTTAACCACATTTTTCATGTTTCGAATTTCGTGTTTCAACCAGATGTTTTGGCACTTTGGAGCCAGAATGATGTTTTTCTTCCCAACACATTTCATTTCTCTTAGGATTGCCAGAATTCTGGATGACTAAAATAAGTCACATTAACGCTTATCTTTTTTCAGTTCAATTACCATTTCCATTGAAAACTCAAGGTTCACTTATAAATTTCTCTTTCAGGGAATTCTACCTGTGTGTGTGAAGTGGTGGTAATGATGGCGTGGGGGTGGTGACACGGTGTTACTTCAGAGTAGCTGTTCTGGAAATAACGAAGGAATGTATCAAGCAGGATGGCAAAAGGCAATGAAGCAACTACAGATGGAAAAAGGTACTTGTGAAAACTAGAAAACTCTCAGGACGAAAGGGAAAAAGATTTGCACCCACGTTCATAGACAAATATGCATATAAAGTATAACTGTCCTTCATACCAGACGACTGAGCTGCTAAGATCTCAGTGTCTGTGGCTAAAAGCCCCAGGTGCACACTGAAAGCTATGCTTTGTTGGGTGGCTCTGAGATGCCATTTACACTCTGCTGTCACTTGAGGCTCAGCCTCTTCTCCTCCCAAGGTGCGTGCCACATTGGCTCACAGGGAAAACCCGGAGGCCAGGTCACCTGCTGGTGGCTGTTTCCCAGCCTTCTGAAGCTGCACCACTCCTTCTTAGCATTTCATACTTACCGCCCGTGATTTGCACTTTCTCCCATGCAAAGCACCTCCTGGGTCCCTCACAAAGTGGGAGCTCAGTGTGTATTTCTTAAATCAATTTGTGAATAAATGAGTGAAAGAATTTTGATGACACCAAGGTATTACAGTTAGGATGGTTTCCTTATGGGTACATCTCAGTCCATGATCATCCTCTCTTGTATTTCGATGGTAATGTTCAACATGCTTTATTACCCAAAAACGTCTCAAGACAAAAATTTAACAAAAATTAAGTTTTTTGAAACATCTCTCTTCGTTAATCTATCCTTTGATAACCTGGGACCCTGCCCCATCTGAGCCCCAGAAAAGAAAGAGGACTTACTTAAAAGCTACTATAGAAAAGGGATCTAGGGATTGGCAAACTCCTAGCCACAGGCCAACCTGGTCGAGGCAGCCTGCTTTTGTATACCTTTGACCTGTGAATGGTTTTTATATTTTTAAATGGTGACATATGACAATTACATAGAATTTGGATTTCAGCATCCATAAAGAGTTTTATTGAAACAAAGTCATGTCCATTCATTTATATATTGCTTCTGGCTGCTTCTGGTATTCAATGCCTGACTACAAAAAAATTTTGCCAACCCCTACTCTAGGGCATGGCTATGGTTCAATGGCTGACATGTAGGCATTTTGTACAAACAATGCCATGTTTGCTAAACAATTAAGTGTGGGGGCTAAGTCAGCTCTGTCTACACAAGCTTATTTCAGGAGCCCTATTATTTGAATAACTTCTATGATAACAGAAAGGCTATAATTACAGATCCACTTCTTTTTTCTTTAGGGAATAATATGGGCCCAGCTCTAATGCACGTGATGTTTTTGTGCAAATTAGCCACAGGCATCCTCCCTGGGCAGCGAATTAAAAAAGAAACCGATACCTCAGGCAAATCCAAAGGTGTCCAAGTTGCAGGGCTGGGTGAACAGAGTGTGAACGGGATTTCATTCTCCATTAGCCCCTCATCTTGGCGTTTGGGGCAGTGAACAAAGAGCACAACCATAGGCATTGATCTTGGGCATCACAGCAAACCACGAAAGACCATCTGAACACTTCAAATATGACTGATGCTACAACTTGTTTGAAAGCGTGTCCCTTACATGCCTTCTTTAAAAAAAGAACTGAATTTATTGGGGTGGCGTTGGTTTGCAAAACCATGCACATTTCAAAGTGTACAACTCAATAAAACATCATCTACACATTGCATTGTGCACACATCACCCCAAGCAAAGCCTCTTTCCGCACCCATTTCCCTACCTTTTGCCCACTTCTGCCTACTCCCTGCCCCCTTTCCCTCTGACGATCACCATATTTTTGTCTGTGTCTATGTATTATGCATCTATGATTTTTTTCTAAATCTCTTTGCCTGCTCTCATCTATTCCTCCCCTCTCTTGTCTGACAGCTGTCAGTCTATTCCATGTATCCATGACTCTGTTTCTACTTTGTTCACCAGTTTATTTTGTTCATTAGTTTCCACATATGAGTGAGATCATATGGTATTTGTCTTTGTCTGACTGGCTTATTTCACATAGCATAATAATCTCCAGACCCATCCATATTGTTGCAAGAGGTAAGATTTTCACTTGTTTGTTTGCTTGTTTGTTTGTTTTATAGCCAAGTAGTATTCCATTGTGAAATATGTACCACAGCTTTTTTCCACTCGTCTACTGATGGACACTTTGTCTGTTTCCAGCTCATGGATATTGTAGATAACACTGCAATGAACACAGAGAGGCATATATTCTTTTGAATTAGTGGTTCATGTTTCTTTGGATATACTCCCCAAAATGGGAATCACTGGGTCAAATGTAGTTATTTTTTTTTATTTTTTAATGTTATCAACACCAGACTGACCATGGCTCTTTATTACATAGACTGTCCAATTTCTATTAAAAAACATGAAGGAATTTCCAGGAAAGTTCTTTTTATTTATTTTTTAAATAATAATGCTTTATTTTTTGTTTATTTTTAAATTATTTTATTTCTTTATTATTTTTAGAGGGAGGAGAAGAGAAGGAGAAAGAGAGGGAGAGAAACATCAATGTGTGGTTGCCTCTCACATGGCCCCCACTGGGGATCTGGCCCACAACCAGGCACGTGCCCCTACTGGGAACTGAACCACGACCCTTTGGTTCATAGCCCACACTCAATCCACTGAGATACACCAGCCAAGGTGGAAAGTTCTTTTTAAAAAACACCAACTTTCCATTTAAATTGTCAAAGCATGTTACCTTTTGTGAATCAAAAAACAGAAGAGAGGATAAGAAGAGTGATTGTTAATGCACAGGAGATTTTGTCTCAGGGGAACAAAGTCATTCCAAAATTGGAGTGAGATAATTGTACCACCCCATGAATATACTAAAGGCCATTGAATTGTACACTTTAAGTTGTTAAGTTCTATGATAGGTGGATTTCTCAATAAAGCTGTTAGAGGAAAAAAGGAAACCTAGAAATGGTTGCAAACACCAATTATTGCAATATAATTTAGAGTCCATACATAGGTGTTGGGGGTGAGGGTACAATTAAGAGGGCATCCTCTCAACTATGATATCAACATGTACAAGAGCAAGGATTGAAAGGAAAAGAAAAAGGAACACTTTACATCGTATTAAGTTCATTTTAAAGAACATTTTATTGATTATACTCTTACAGTTGTCCCATTTTTTCTCCCCTTTATGTCCCTCCACACTGTACCCCCTCTCCCACCAGCATTCCCCTCCCTTTAGTTCATGTTCATGTGTCATACACTTAAGTTCTTTGGCTTTTCCACTTCTTATACTGTTCTTAACCTCTCCCTGTCTATTTTTTACCTACCATTTATGCTTCTTATTCCCTTTAACATTTCCCCCAGTCTCTCCCCTCCTCCTCCCCACTGATAACCCTCGATGTGATCTCCATTTCTGTTATTCTGTTTCTGTTCTAGTCATTTTCTTAGTTTGTTTCATTTTTATTTATTAGGTTCAGTTGTTGATAGTTGTGAGTTTGTTGTCATTTTACTGTTTGTAGTTTTGATCTTCTTTTTCTTGAATAAGCCCCTTTTAGTATTTCAGGACTAATAAGGGGCTTATTTAGTATTTCAGGACTAATTTAGTATTTCAGTATAATAAGGACTTGGTGATGAAGAACTCCTTCAACTTGACCTTATCTGGGAAGTATTTTATCTGTCCTTCCATTCTAAATAATAGCTTTGCTGGATAAAGTAATCTTGGATATTGGTCCTTGCCTTTCATGACTTTGAGTACTTGTTTCTAGCCCTTTCTTGCCTGCAAGGTTTCTTTGAAGAAATCGGCTGATAGTCTTACAGGAACTCCTTTGTAGGCACCTGTCTCCTTTCCTCTTGCTGCTTTAAAAAATCTGTTCTTATCTTTCATCTTGGGTAATGTAATTATGATGTGCCTTGGTGTGTGCTTCTTTGGGTCCAACTTCTTTGGCACTCTATGGGCTTCCTGGACTTCCCGAAAGTCTATTTCTTTTGCCACATTGGGAAAGTTCTCCATTATTTTTTCAAATAAGTTTTCCATTTCTGGCTCTTCTTCTTCTCCTTCCAGCACCCTTATGATGTCAGATGTTGAAACATTTAAAGTTATCCCAGAGGTTCCTAAGCCTCTCCTCATTTTTTTGAATTCTTATTTCTTCATTCAGTTATGGCTGAAAGTTTATTTCTTCCTTCTGCTACAAATCATTGATTTGAATCCCAGTTTCCTTGCCTTCACTGTTGGTTCCTTGTATTATTCCTTTATTTCACTTTTCATAGCCTTCACCTTTTCTTTACTTTTTGACCATACTCAACCATTTCTGTCAGCATCCTGATTACCAGTATTTTGAACTCTGCATCTAATATGTTTGCTATCTCTTCATTGCTTAGTTGTTTTTCTGAAGTGTTGATCTGTCTTTTCATTTGGGCCATATTTCTTTGTCTTGGCAGACCTGTTATGCTTAAGCAGGCAGAGCCTTTGGTATCCACCAGGGTGGACAACCCACATCTCTGTGTTGTGGCACTGAGGGAGGGGTCAGAGAGGGAACAATACTGCTTACTGAGCCAAGCCAGCTTTCTTTCACTTCTCCCGCTACCCACAAGCAAACTGAGCTTTTCTGGTGCTGGTTCCCAAGTGGGTGGGGTTGTGTATGTTCTATGACCCCGTGGGCCTCTCCAATGAACTATCTTGTGAGGCAGGGAGTTCTTCCCACCACTGCAACCTCAACAGGTTTCTGAAGCCAGAGGTTTTGAGGCTTTCTTTTCCCATGCTGGAACCTTGGGTTGCGTAGTCTGTATCGCTCCTCACTTGTTTATCCCAGTTTATCCCCATGCAAATGTGGGACCACCAGCTACTGCCTCACTCACCCAGTTCCTCCAGGTGCTGCCTTGCCGTGTGTCCTCTCTGCCCTGGCTGCCTATCTCTGCCCCTACTACTGGTCTGGATGGATGTTTCTTCTTTAACTCCTTGGTTGTTGGACTTCCATACAGTTCAATTTTCTGACAGTTCTGGTTATTTTTTATTTTTAAATTCATTGTTGTCCTTCTTTTTGTTGTCTGAGGAGGCAAAGTGTATATATCTATGCCTCTATCTTGGCTGGAAGTCTGTATACATTTTTAATTTTTTGAGGCAACTCCATAATGTTTCCACAGTGGCTTCACCAGTCTGCATTCCCACCAACAGAGCATCAGGGTTCCACATCATCTTCAATACTTGTTGTTTGTTGATTTATTGATGACATCCATTCAGACAGGTGTGAGGTGATATATCATTGTGGTTTTAATTTGCATCTCTCTGATGATTAGTGATGCTGAGTATTTTTTCATGTCTATTGGCCATCTGCATGCCTTCTTTGGAGAATAGCCTATTCAGGTCTTTTGCCCATTTTAATTGGGTCATCTTCCTAGTTTTAAGTTGTATAACTTCTTTATATATTTTGGAAATTCACTCCTTATCAGGTATATCATTGGCACATATGTTCTCCCACTTAGTGGGTTCCTTTTTCATTTTTGTTGATGGTTTTTTGTGCTGTGCAAAAGCTTTTTAGTTTGATGTAGTCCCATTTGTTGATCTATTTGTTATCCTTGCCTGAAGACACATATCAGCAAAAATATTGCTATGAGAGATGTCTAAGATTTCCCTGCTTATTTTTTCTTCTAGGATTTTTATGATTTATCAACTTACACTTAAGTCTTTTATCTTTGGGAGGCTTATTCTTGTGTGTGGTGTAACTTGGTGGTCTAGTTTCATGTTTGTTTGTTTTTTTTTTCTTGTTGTTTGCAGGTTCACATCTAATTTGCTCAGTACAATTTATTGAAGAAACTGTCTTTGTTCCATTGTATGCTCCTGCCTCCTTTGTCAAATATTGATTGACCATAAAGGTATAGGTTCATTTCTGGGCCCACTGCTCTGTTCCATTGATCTATGTGTATGTTTTTATTGCAGTACCATGCTGTTTTGATTACAATAGCCTTTTAGCATAGTTTGATATTAGGCATTTTGATACCTCCAACTTTGTTCTTCTTTCTCAAGATTGCTGGGGTTATTTGGGGTCTTTTGTGGTTCCATATACATTTTTGGAATATTTGGTCTTGTTTTGTAGAATATGCCATTGGTATCTAGATAGGAATTGTATTGAATCCATAGATTTCTGTAAGTAGTATGGTCATTTTAATGACGTTAATTATTCTTACCCATGATTATGCGATATAGTTCCACTTATTTGTATCTTCTTCAATTTCTTTCTTTGGTATCTTCTAATTTTCCAAGTACAGGTCTTTTACATGCTTGGTTAAATTTATTCCTAGGTACCTTAATTATTTTTTGTTGCAATAGTAAATGGACTGTTTTCTTAATTTCTTTTCCTGATAGATCATTATTGGTATATAAGAATGCCACCAATTTCTGAATATTCATTTATGAGATCTGGTAGTTTTTTGGTGAAGTCTGTAGAGTTTTCTATGTAAAATATCATGTCATCTGTGAATAGTGACAGTTTTACTTCCTCCTTCTCAGTTTGGATGGCTTTTATTGCTTTTATTTCTTCTTCTTGTCTGATTGCTGTGGCTAGGACTTCCAGTACTATAGTGAATAAGAATGGTGAAAGCAGACATCCATGTCCTGTTCTTGATGTAAAGGGAAACACTTTTAGTTTTTTCCCAGTGAATATGATGTTGCCTGCAGGTTTGTCATATATGGCCTTTACTATGTTGAGGTATAAACCCTCTATTCCCACTTTCCTGAGAAGTTATTTTTATGATAAATAAGTGCTATATTATATCAAATGCTTTTAATGCATCTACTGATATGAATGACCATGTGGCTTTTATCCTTCATTTTGCTTATGCATTGTATTACATTTATTGATTTGTAATATTGTCCCAAACCTGCATCCCCATAATAAATCCCACTTGGTGATGGTGTAAGATCTCTTTTTTTAAAGATTTCATTTATTTTTTAGAGAGGGGAAGAGAGGGAGACAGAAAGAGAGAGAAACATCAATGTGTGAAGGAAACATCAATTGATTGCCTCTTGCCTGTGCCCCAACCAGGGGCTGGGTCTGCAACCCTGGCATGTGCCCTGACTGGGAATTAAACCAGAAATCTTTTGCTTTGTAGAATGACACCCAGCCAACTGCTGGACTGGTCAGGAATGATCTTTTTAATATATTGCTGGACCTGGTTTACTAATATTTTGTTGAGGATTTTGGCATCTATGTTAATCAAGGATAATGGCCATAATATTCTTTATCTGTAGTGCCTTTATCTGATTTTGGGATTAGAATTATGCTGGTAGTCTTCCCTCTTCTTGAGTTTTTTGGAATAGTTTGAGCAGGATAGGTGTTAGTTCTTTAAATGTTTAGTAAAATTCATCTGTTAAGCTGTTTGTTGCTCTTTCTCTTCTCCTTCTGGTACCCCTATAATTCTGATGTTGGAACATTTACAAATGTCCTGGAGGTTCCTAAGCCTCTCCTCATTTTTTTGAATTCTTGTTTCTTCATTCTTTTCTGTTTCATTGTTTCTTTCGTCCTTTTGGTCCACTCTATTGATTCGAATCCCAGTTTCCTTCCCATCACTATTGGTTCCCTGTACATTTTCCTTTATTTCGTTTAGTGTAGCCTTCATGTTTTCATCTAATTTGTGACAAATTCAACCAATTCTGTGAGCATCCTGATTACCAATGTTTTGAACTGTGCATCTGATAGGTTGGCTATCTCTTCATTGCTTAGTTGTATTTTTTCTGGAGCTTTGATCTGTTCTTCCATTTGGGCCATTTTTTTTTGTCTTGATGTGCCTGTGTTCACCCGGGCAGGGCAACCCAGTGGCTGGGTTATAACGTTGTATGTGGGGTATGGGTCTAAGAGAGAACAATGGTGCTTGCTGAACTCTCTGCCAGATTGTAGTCCCTTCCCCCACTTCCCACAAGCAAACTGGGCCCTTCTGGTGCCGATTCCTGGGTGGGTGGGCTTGTGTACATTCTAGGACCCTGTGGGTCTCTCCAACAGTGTCCTAGAACTCTCCTGTGAGGCTGGGAGTCTTTTCCAGCACCTCAAGCCCCACAGGTGTTTTTGTTCAGTGTTTTGAGTCTTTATTTCCCCAAGCTGAAGCCCTGGGTTGCATGGTCTGTCTTATTTCCCAGTTTCACCTGGTTTATCTGTGCACGAATTTGGGACCACCTAGTCAGCCAGCTGCCTTTTGCACTGCACCACTCCACAATCTGCCTTCTCAATGGGTTCGCCTGCTGCAGCCTTGCACACCTGGGATCACCAGCTGCTGCTTTGTGCACCTGCCTGGGGTCCACCAGCCACTGCTTTTTTTGCCTCAACCCCTCTCCGTCCAGCCACCCGACTCTGCCCCTCCTACTGATCTGGATGAATGTGTCTACTTCAATTCCTTGGTTGTCAGACTTCCATACAGTCCAATTTTCTGTCAGTATTGGTTGTTTTTTGATTTCTAAATGTTTGTTGTCCTTATTTTGGTTGTGCAAGAAGGCACAGTGTGTCTACCAATGCCTCCATCTTGGCTGGAAGTCCAATGTCCATGAAGACTTTCTTGATATATTTAGGTACTCTTGTGTTGGGTGCACATATGTTTACAAGAGTCATATCTTCTTGATGGATTGATCACTTTATTATTACATAGTGCCCTTTTTGTGTCTTGTTATGTCCTTTGTTTACAAGTCTATTTTGTCTAATATAAGTATAGCTATACCAGCTTTTAAAAAAATTCCATTTGCAGGGAATATTTTTCCATCCCATTACTTTCAGTCTGAGGTGAGTGTCTTATAGACCACATATGTATGGGGCATGTTTTCTTATTCATTCAACTGTCCTATGTCCTTTAATTGCAACATTTAATCCTTTTACATTTAAGGTTATTATTGATGGTACTTATTTCTTGCCATTTTATTCTTTATACTTATGGTCCTCCCTCTATTTCTTGTCTCTTCTCCTTCTCCTTCTCCTTCTCCTTCTCCTTCTCCTTCTCCTTCTCCTTCTCCTTCTCCTTCTCCTTCTCCTTCTCCTTCTCCTTCTCCTTCTCCTTCTCCTTCTTCTTCTTCTTCTTCTTCTTCTTCTTCTTCTTCTTCTTCTTCTTCCTCTTCCTCCTCCTCCTCCTCCTCCTCCTCTTCTTCTTCTTTTTCTTCTTCTTCTTCAAATACACCATTTAACATTTCTTCCACTACTGATTTAGTGGTAATGAATCCTTTTAGCTTTTTGTGAGGGATGGGGAGTAGCTGGGGAGCCTTTTTTTTTTACCTTAAATTATAAATGTTAGCCTTGCTAGTTACAGTATTCTTGGTTGTAGATCATTGATTTTTATCATTTTGAATATTTCATGCCAATCCCTTTTGGCCTAAAGTTTTTCTGTTGAGAAATCTGCTAAAAGCCTTATGGCTGCACCTTTGTAGGTAATTAGTTGCTTTACTCTTGCTGCTTTTCAGACTCTCTCTTTGTCTTTAATCTTAGGCATTTTCATTACAATGTGTCTTGATGTGGGCCTCTTTTGAGTTGATCTGGATTGGGACTCCATGTGCTTTCTAAATTTCTGTGACTTTTTCCTTCATTAGGTCAGGAAAGTTTTCAACCATTATTTCTTCAAACAAGTTCTCTATCCCTTGCTCACTCTCTTTTCTTTCTGATGCCCCTATAATACAAATGTTCTTATGCTTGATATTGTCCCAGAGGTCCCTATACTTTCCTCATTTTTTTAATTCTCTTTTTTTTATCCTCACTTGAGGACATGCCCACTGATTTTAGAGAGAGGGGAAGTGAGGGAAAGAAATGGTGAGAGAGAGAGAAACACTGATGAGTTGCCTCTCATACACAGCCCAACCTACAACCCAACCTACCCAACCTACAAC